>JACCIY010000382.1:60000-74994 GCA_025506505.1 Flaveria sonorensis
AAACCAAGAAGAATTACCTTTAAATCTCACCTTCAAGCCAATCTTCCTCCTTCTCTCTCTAGAAACTGATGGCAGCTTCTTCTTCTCTTCTTGCAGCCGAAAGCAGATGTGAGGAAATGGGGGTGTGGGCGGCCATCCCCTGCTTTTTGAACCCACTAGTGGCAAGTTTGCCACTTGCACACCTTTAACCCCCTTTTACTTTTGAAAAATGTTATCTTTCCCCTTTTTCTCTTCTTTTTCTTTCCTTTTTATAAATTTCCAGGTGTTACAAGTCCACCCCCCTTAAATGGGTTTCGTCCCCGAAACCTGTCACTCTTTAAAGAGATCTGGGTAGTGCCATCTCATTTCTTCCTCTGACTCCCAAGTGGCTTCCAAATCTTTAATGCAGAGACCACCGCTGCCACCTTAGAGAAGCTTTGGATAATTACCCTGTAGTACTCACAAACCCAAGAAACTATGAATCTCGGATGGCATCTTTAAAGACTTCCATTGCATCCCCACCTCAACCTTTGTCAAGTCTACCATAATCCCTTCAGGATTAACCACATGACCCAAAAGCTGAACCTCGTATAACTAGAACGCACACTTGGAGAACTTGGCATATAGCTTCTCCCTTCGAAGTGTATCCAGCACTTCCCGGATGTGACCGATGTGTTCTTCTTCGCTCTACGAAATAATCAGAACATCATCAATGAACACAGTCACTGACTTATCTAACATTGGTTGGCACACCCGATTCATCAGATCCATAAAGCAGCTGGTGCGTTGGTTAAACCAAAGGACATCACGAGGAACTCGTAGTGTCCATAACGCGTGCGAAAAGCTGTTTTAGGAACATCCTGCTCCTTCACCTTCAGTTGATGGTAACCGGAACGGAGGTCTATCCTCGAGAACCAACAGACACCTTGAAGCTGATCAAACAAGTCATCAATCCTCGGTAATGGATACTGATTCTTCACAGTCAACTTATTCAACTCACGGTAGTCGATTTACATCCTCATGCTATTGTCGTTCTTCTCCATAAATAAGACCGGAGCACCCCATGAAGAGATGCTCGGTCGACTGAAGACCTTATCTAACAACTCTCGCAGCTGAGTCATCAATTCCTTCATTTTGGAGGGAGCTAAATTATACATCGCCTTAGCAACAGGTTGGGCATCAGGCATCAGATCGATCCGGAACTCAATCTCACGGTCAGGTGGCACACTTGGTAGATCCTTCGGGAATACGTCTGGGAAGTCACAAGTGACCTGAACATTCGTCAATCATGGAACTGACACATCCACATCCTTCACGTAAGCTAGATAGGCACCACTTCCACGTCTCGTACACTTCTCTGCCACAACCATCCAAATTACTTTCGAGATTGTACTAACTCTATCGCCATAAGTCGTCACCTAACTCCCATCAGGCGAGGTTGATCAAATAATCTTCTTACGACACAAGATGTATGCCTCATAGGCTGCTAGCCAATCCATTCTAGGACTACATCAATTTGTCTAAGGGCATCACGAACAATCTAGCAGAGAACCTATGGCCTTAAACCCTATGTCAAAGTCTTCTACCATATTAGAAATCCTGATCGACTTACCAATGGTAGTTTCTATATCGAAGGGCTCATCAATCTTCCTACTCCTAGCGGGCAACTACAGAAGGCAGCAAAAATAAAATTCCTACTAGCACCAGAATAAAAAGTACAGAGGCACAAGTCTAGTTTACTAGGAATGTACCTGGCACTACGTCGGAGTCCACCCTAGCCTCCTCCCAAGTCATAGCAAAAGCCTTGGCCTTCGCCCTCTACCCTCCTTCTCAGTCCCCTTCTTTCCCCCGGACTCAGCCCTCGACTTCTTGCAGTCTCTGCTCATGTGCCCAGCCTCGCCACAGTTGTAACATTTCACCACACGACAATCCCTTGCTCTGTGGCCCTCCTTTCAAACTGAAAGCAGGCGTTCAATCCCCACTTACACTCCTCCACATGATCTCTCTGACACTTCTTGCATGCCTTCTCCCTCTCTGTTATCACCTTCCGAACATCCACTCTCGTCTTCTTACCTCCAGCCCCCAAACCACCATCGTTATACCCCTTCTCATTCCCACTCCTATCATTCCCACACTTCTTCTTGTCATCCATCACCGCCACTGCCTCTCGCTCGTCATACAGTCTCCCCGCCTGATCGACCACTGACCTGAACGAACCTGGCCGAGCGGTGATCAGATGTCTGCGGATATCTGCCGACAAACCCTGGATGTATCTCTTTATCTTTCATGACACGCGTGTCACCTGCTCTGGCACCAACCTCGCCATCTCATTAAACTTAGTTGTGTATTGTTGGTGTGTCATAGTCCCCGCCTCCAACTGCAGGAACTCTCTCTCGATCTTGTCGAGTTCCTTGTGAGGACAAAACTCCTCGATCACCAACTTCTTCAGTTCACCCCATCTCATCCTCTTGATCACCTTGCTACCCTCGACCTAGACGATGATGTCCCACCAACACCAGGCCGAATCCATAAATGAGTGGGTAGCAAACTTCACCATTTGATCCTCTCGCCACTCGCTGATATTCAACACAGCCTCCATCTCTCTCACCTATCGGTGAGCAGCAGTAGCACTCCCATTCCCATCAAATGTCGGGGGCTTGCATCTCCGGAATGCCCCATAGTTGCACCCCTTTGTAGCTTCCTGCATTGCCTCCTCTTCCTCATCATCACTAGAGACAACCATTTCAGTATCCAATTGCTCCATCTTGCTAGAACCTCCTCCTTCGCCCCCTTGCCTATCAGTCTTCCTCCTCTCCTCCTTCTTTTCTTCTCATCCTCCCTTATAGCTCTAATAACCTTGGTCACCACAGACGGCAGAATCATCTGCACGACCTGATGAACTTCCTCCGCTACTGCCTCCTTCATTGAGACCCTCAAATTAGCACTCTCGTCCTCACCATCATAATGATGAAGCTCGGGCTCTTCAGGAGCCATTTTGGCAGTCTTCGCCCTGTTCCTCATGACACGCGGTCCAGCACCACAACCACCACGACCTCCACCTCAAGAAGCCTCTGATGATCTACCACCAGCCATCTCTAAGCACTACAAGATTCAAACACCAACACGATCATTCAAGGTAATAGCTCAGATTATGTCAAGCATAGTAAGTCCCTATTTACAGTGGCCAGTTATGATTAGCCACTTACTTTACTCTTCATTCTCCAAGCATTTCCTATCCTGACTACATCAGTATCCAAATCTACAAAGAACACATAATCCACATAGCACACGCACGTAATTCTTTTTTCCCATTAACGTACATAAAACGTTACATAAAACAATTGCATGCATGTATCTACTAGGACTGGTATCCCTTTCCTTTTTGTCCCATTCTCTGTTTAAATTTAGGTATTGAAAATTATTTTACCCAATTTTCTTAAACTTTGGCTCTGATACCAACTCGTAAAGCCCCGTTCCCGGGACGCTTACAGTCGGTCAATCATCGCATAAAACATTTAAAACACATCATTTGCAGTGGAATTAAAATTTTTCATTAATAATTAAAAGCATGTCAAATCATCATATCATTTCTTTTACATTCCTAAAATGTATTAATACAAACATTCTCCAAAATACGGATGCCAGACTTGAACCATCCCCAGTAACTTATGCATCCATGCCTGCACCTCCTCAGCATCAACAAATACCTGCCAACTATTATGCATACAAAAAGTCAGCGATGCTGAGTGAGTTATAGTTTTAATAATAAAATACTTTACATTACGTTAAAACATATTCTTTACTTTTGTTCATGATCACCCATCATACGTACATCTAGATAATAATTATTATCTTCACCATCGTTCATAATCATTCATCTCTCACTTCTTTATGGACCCTGCCTCATGCTATACCCCTACTCATGCTAGAAGCTGGTACTGTGTGGGGGTTCATATCAAACCCCCACTCATGCCGAAGCTGACACAGCACTGGGGTACACGATAAGGATCTTATCTCTACTCATATGCTACCCCCTGTCTCATGCTAGAAGCTGATACTATGCCAGGGTTCATAAACAAACCCCCACTCATGCCGAAGCTGACACAGCATCGGGGTACACGACAAGGATCTTATCTCTACTCATATGCTACAACCCTGTCTCATGCTAGAAGCTGATACTATGCCAGGGTTCATAAACAAACCCCCACTCATGCTGAAGCTGACACAGTACCGGGGTAAGGATCTTATCTCAACTCATATGCTGCTCCCCCAACTCATGCTAGAAGTTGATACTATGCCGAGGTTCATAAACAAACCCCCACTCAAGCCGAAGCTGATACAGTACCGGGGTCAGCAACAAATATCTCATCGTTCATTACTTCCATTTTCGTCATTCATTATCTTTCAGTTTTGTTAACTTTATCTTTCATTTTTATTATGATGATACTTTACGTATAAGAGTATGAAAACACCACGTAATGTCACATAATAATACGTAATATAGAACATCAACAACAGCGCACTATCATACATATCATAAACAAGCATAGGTTACCATAAAACATCATTTCTTAGAATTTAAATTCTAGTTTCCAAAATTTCAAAAAAATTCTAAGTCCCCAAAGAAATATGGATGAGCAAGAACAAATGCTAATGAACAAAAGTAAATGCGGATGAACATTGTAGCAGATGCGGATGAACACTGTAGCAAATGCGGATAAACAAATGCGGATGAAAGTCTTCAGAAAATATTCTAAGTGTCCAAAGAAATGTCAGTAGAACAAATGCGGATGAACATAAACAAATGTGGACGAACTGTAGCAAATCCGGATGAACAAAACTTAATACGGATGAACACTGTAGCAAATACGGATGAACAAAAGACTTAACAGCAAATGCGGATCAACAAAAGACTTAACTCCGAATGCGGATGAACACTGTAGCAAATGCAGATGAACAAAACTTAATGTGGATGAACACTGTAGCAAATGCAGATGAACAAAAGTTAATGCGGATGAACACTTGAAAAATGCGGATGAACACTTGACATATGTGGATAAACAAAACTAACCTGCAATGCAACTTATGCTATTTCTAGTTCCCAATCATCATTCTAACACATCCTTAGCATGGATCTATCAAACTACACACTTAGAACAAACTAAACATCATTCATATCTTAGGAAAATATATAAAAACATACACCAACAGCACCCAAACACTTAGAAAACTAGTAAAAAAGGGGATCTAGAACTCACCATGAACAACTTTCGAGTAGAACACCTCAAACCCGAGATCCCACTTGAAGTTCCAGTACCTAAAACCCACGAAAACGAGCACTAAACACCAGAAACTCGGTCCAGAAGTTGAGCCCGACTAAAAACCAAGAAGAATTATCTTAAAATCGTACCTTCAAGCCAATCTTCCTCCTTCTCTCTCTAGAAACCGATGGCAGCTTCTTCTTCTCTTCTTGCAGCCGAAAGCAGATGTGAGGAAATGGGGGTGTGGGCGGCCATCCCCTGCTTTTTGAATCCACTATTGGCAAGTTTGCCACTTGCACACTTTAACCCCCTTTTACTTTTGAAAAATGTTATCTTTCCCCTTTTTCTCTTCTTTTCCTTTCCTTATTATAAATTTTTGGGTGTTACAATCATTATCGTTATCGCTATCATTATTGCTAACGCTATCGTTATCACTATCATTATCGGTATCGGTATCGGTATCGCTATCGCTATCGGTAAGGCCCCGATCCCGGAGACCCCACAGTTGGTCATTCATAGCACTTTGTACGTTAAAATACCTTGAATTAAGAAATGATAGCTGCGGAATAATTAAACAAAAACCATCTCATGCATTGATAATTACTTTTGCCAAGAAGTACATCTTTGTTATAAGTTACAAAAGGAGACATTCAATTGTATTTCAAAACAAAAATATCATTTTTAGCATAATATGGATACCAGTCTTTGCTTGCCAAGTAGCTTCAACTCCGTGCCACCCTGAGCAACCACATTATTACCTGCCAACTGAAATGCATATAAAAAGTCAGCGTTTCTGAGTGAGTTCTAGTTTTAATACTATAGAAAATATACATTGGTAAGCTTCCTTTGGTGAATCATCCATCATAGTACATAATCATTCTTTAGAAAATTCATTATCTTTCTTTCTTTCATTATCTTCCACTTTCATTAACTAGGATTGCAAAAAGCAAGAGCCTACATTGTTGGTTGGCAATAGATGCCGAACCCCTACCAGCAAACGTTTATCATGGTAGCTAACCCATGGCAGTTGATCCACACTGCAAGTCATGAAGCCTGCTCATGAACTTGGATCCCATTTATCTATTGGTCAATCATAAGGATTAGACCCCAGATGTGCCTTACTTGGGCTGAACAACCACACATCAGTTGAGCAAACATCAACCGGGGTCGTGAACCAAGTTTCGAAAAGCTTGCAAGGCTTTTCACTTTTTATCAGGGCTGGGGGGTAACATTCATTAAGTTCCACTATCCTTCTTTTATTCCTTTGTGACCACCTGATTAAGAATAATACGTTTAAAATATCCATTACCTTATAATCACTTATCATGAAATATAATAATTAACATTCATAACAACAACATATAAGAAAGAATCAAACATTAGAAAAATGGAACAAGCATAATCTTTCCTTATACATAAGTACTTAACACTTAAATTCTATTCCAAAATTTCAAAACAATTCTAAGTCCCCAAAGAAATACGGATGAACAATACTAAATGCGGATGAACAAATGCGGATGGAGCCTTCAAAAAATATTCTAAGTGTCTAAAAGTATGCGGGTGAACCAAATGCGGATGAACAAGTCCAATACGGATGAACAAGTCTAATACGGATGAACAAAAGTAAATGCGGATGAAACTGTAGCAAATGCGGATGAACACTATAGCAAATGCGGATGAAAGTTTTCAGAAAATATTCTAAGTGTCCAAAGAAATGTTGGTAGAACAAATGCGGATGAACACTGTAGCAAATGCGGATGAACAAATGACTTAAACTGCTGAATGTGGATGAACAATGTAGCAAGTGCAAATGAACTAAAGACTTAAACTGTTGAATGCAGATGAACACTGTAGCAAGTGCGGATGAACAAAAGACAACTGCTGAATGGTCAGCAAATGCGGATGAAGACCAGCAAATACGGATGAACACTTGACAAATACGGATGCACACTTGACATATGCGGATGAACACTTAACAAATACGATTGAACACTTAACAAATGCGGATGAACACTTAACAAATGCGGATGAACAGATTAACCTGCAATGAAACTTATGCTATTTCCAGTTCCTAATTATCATTCTAACATATCCTTAGCATAGATTTAGCATGCTAAACACTTAAGACAGAGCTTACAACTACGCAACATCAAAGAAGGCATTTAAAACACATATCTCATACACATCAAATGCAAATACGCAGAAAACTCATGCCTCGGTTGTAAAAATTCACTTAATATGCATTTTAGCCCCAAACGAGTTTAAAATAGTAAAATAGGAGAATCTAGAACTTACCTCTAACTGCTTTCGAGTAAAACTCCTCCAAACCCAAGAGCAACCTGGAGTTCTAGCACCTAAACACACCGAAACAAGCAGCCAACACAAGAAACACATAAGAATCGGTCCAGTTGCTCGAACACAGCTGAAAACCGAGCAGCAAAACACAAGAAAACCTCACCTACAAGCAGATCTTCCACCTCTTTCTCTAGAAACGAATTGCAGCTTCTTCTTTCTTCTGCAGCCGAGAGCAAGATCTGTAAAAGGAAGAGGTGTAGGTTGCCATGCTTCTTTTAAATCACATAATGGGCAAGTTTACCACTTGCATAACTTTAACCCCTTGACTTGGGATATTTCACCTTTCTTTCTTTTTACTCTTCTTTTCTTTACCTTTTTGTAGGGTGTTACAAGTCCACCCCCCTTATAAGGGTTTCGTCCCCGAAATCTGTCACTCCTCGAACAGCTGTGGGTAATGCTGCCTCATCTCTTCCTCAGTTTCCCACGTAGACCTGGATCCTTTCCTGTGGAACCACTTTATTCGCACCGAGTGGAACCACTTTATTCCATAGCCTCTTCTCTTTTCCATCGATAACGGCCACTGGCTACTCCACATGATTGAGTCATTCCTTCACCTTGATGTCCTCGAGTGGCAATCATATCCTCATCGACTAAGCACTTTCTCAATTGGGATACATGGAATATCGTATGGATTCCACTTAACTTATCGGGTTGTTCTAACTTGTAAGCCACCTTTCCAACTCGAGAAATGATTTGGACAGGCCCTATATACTTCGGGCTTAGCTTTCCTCGCTTCCTGAACCGGATGATCCCTTCCTAAGGCGAAACCTTCCACATAACTCTATCGCCTAGCTTGAATTCGATCAGTCTATGTCTCTTGCCGACCTACGATTTCTGTCTATCCTTTGCTGCTTCAATAAAGGCTTTGATCTTATCCAACTTTCTGGTCATAGCCTCGATCACCTCAATGCTCTCCAACTCCTTCTGCCCAAAGTCACCCCAACATACGGGCGTTCTACACTACCTACCGTATAGCATCTCGTAAGGAGGTATACCAATGCTGGCAGGATATCCGTTGTTATATGAGAACTCGGCTCACGGTAAGTGTTCATCCCAACTTCCTCCGAAATCAATGACGCATGCTCGTAGCATATCCTCCAACGTCTGAATCGTCCTCTCCAACTAACCGTCTATCTGAGAATGGTAAGCCGTACGGATATGTAGCTTCGTCCCCCTCGCATTCATGGAATCTCTTCAAAAACTTAGATGTAAACCGGGTGTCACGGTCAGACACTATAGACATTGGTACACCATAATGAGTCACAATCTCTTTGATGAACAGATCCGCCAACCTCTTAGATGAATACGTCTCACAGATCGGTAGAAAGTGAGCACTCCTTGTCAGGCGGTCAACTATCACCCATATAACCTTCTCATCCTTACAGGTCGACTTAGTCAATGGTGAAGTTACCTTGGATTAGTCTTGGATGAATCTTCTGTAGTAGCCCACCAAACCCAAGAAACCATGAATCTCAGATGGCATCTCTAGAGACTTCCATTGCATCACTGTCTCAACCTTCACCTGGTCCTCCATGATCCCTTCAGGATCAACCACATGACCCATAAACTGAACTTTGCATAACCAGAACGCACACTTAGAAAACTTGGCATACAGCTTCTCCCTTCTAAGCATCTCCAGCACCTCTTGAATATGTCCGGCATGCTCTTCTTCGCTCTTCAATAAATCAAGACGTCATCGATAAACATAATCACTAATTTATCTAGCATAGGCTGACACGCCCAATTCATTAAGTCCATAGAAACAGCTGGCGTGTTGGTTAAACCAAAAGACATAACGAGAAACTCGTAGTGTCCGTAACGCGTACAAAATGTTGTTTTGGGAATATCCAGCTCCCTCACCTTCAGTTGGTGGTAACCAAATCGGAGATCTATCCTCGAGAACCAACTGGCACCTTGAAGCTGATCAAACAAGTGATCAATCCTCAGTAACGGATACCGATTCTTCATAGTCAACTTATCCAGCTCACGGTAGTCGATACACATCCTTATGCAATCATCCTTCTTCTTTACAAACAAGACCGGAGCACCCCAGTGAGAGATACTCGGTCGGATGAACCCCTTATTTAACAACACTTACAGCTGAGTTATCAATTCCTTCATCTCAGAGGGAGTGAGACGATACGACGCCTTCGCAACAGGTTGGGCACTCGATATCAAATTGATCTGGAACTCGATCTCGCGGTCCGGTGGCATACCTGGTAGATCCTCCAGGAATATGTCTGGGAAGTCACACACGACCGGTACGTCGGACAATCGTGGTACTGACGCATCCACATCTTTCACATAACCAGGTAGGCGCTACATCCACTCTCATGTACTTCTCGGCTACCACCACTGAAATTACCTCCGGAACCGTACTGACCCTATCACCGTAAATCGTCACCGAACTCCCATCAGGATCGGTCAATCGAATATCTTCTTGCGACACACAATATTTGCCTCATAAGCTGTGGCCAACCCATCCCTAGAACCACATCGAATCTGCCTAGGGGCATCACGAATAATTTGCAGAGAAGCTATGGCCTTCCAACTCTATGTCATAATCCTCTATCAGATCAGAAGTCTTGGTAGACTTACCAATGGTAGTTTCTACATTGAAGGGCTCATCAATACTTCTACTTCTAACAGGAAACTTAACACAGAAAGTAGTAGAAATAAAACTCTTACTAGCACCAGAATCAAAAAGCACAGAGACACAAATTTGGTTTACTAGAAATATACCTGACACCGTGTCAGGGTCCACCTAGCCTCCACCCAAGTTATAGCAAATGCTCTGTCCTTCGCCCTCTGCCCACCTTCTCTATCCCTTTCTTCACCCTGGAGCTCTCAGCCCTCGGCTTCTTGCCGTCCTTGCTCATATGCCCTTCTCGCCACAGTTGTAACATTTCACCACATGACAACTCCTTGCCATGTGGCCCTCCTTCTCACACCAAAAGCAGGCGTTCGATCTCCACCTACATACTCCTGCATGCCCCTTCCCGCACTTCTCGCACACGTTTGCTCCTATCTCGGTTGCAGCCAACTTGCGTCCCGCTACCTTTGCCCTTTTGCCCTTGGAAGGGAAACCGCCACTACCAGCAAGTTTTCTACTCCAGTTCTCCCCCATCCTTTCATCTTCCCTTACAGCCCTGATGACCCCAGTCACTATAAACGGCAAAATCGTGTACATGACTTGGTGAACTCCCTCAGCTACAGCCTCCTTCATTATGGTCATCAGGTTAACACTCTCATCCCCACCTCCATGGTGATGAAACTCGGGCTCTTCAGGAGCTGCTTTAGTAGTCCTAGCCCCGTTCCTCGTAACACGTGGTCCAACACCACGTCCACCATGACCTCCACCTCTAGAAGCCCTCGAAGATCTACCACTAGCCATCCTCTAAACACTATATGATTCAAACACCAACATGGTCATTCAATATAATAGCTCAGATTATGTCAAGTATAGTAAGTCACTAATTACAATGGCTAGTTATAATTAGCCACATACTTTACTCTTCATCCCCTAAGCATTCCCTATCCAGACTACATCAGTATCCAAATCTACTAAGCACATAAATCAAATAGCACACGCACGTAATACCGGTTAACTTTATGAAAAAACTACATGATGGCACGTAGCTACTTGGGCTGGCATCCCTTCATTTGGTCCAATTCTCAGTTTAAGTTTAGGTTTTGAAAATAATTTACCAAATTCTCTTAAACTTGGCTCTGATACCAACTTGTAAGGCCCCGATCCCGGAGACCCAAGTTGGTCGTTCATAACACTTTGTACGTTAAAATACCTTGAATTAAGAAATGATAGCAGCGGAATAATTAAACAAAAACCATCTCATGCATTGATAATAACTTTTGCCAAGAAATACATCTTTGTTATAAGTTACAAAAGGAGACATTCAATTGTATTTCAAGACAAAAAATTTTTTTAGCATAATATGGATGTCAGTCTTTGCTTGCCAAGTAGCTTCAACTCTATGCCACCCTCAGCAACCACATTATTACCTGCCAACTGAAATGCGTATAAAAAGTCAGTGTTGCTGAGTGAGTTCTAGTTTTAATACTATAGAAAATATACATTGGTAAGCTTCCTTTGGTGAATCATCCATCATAGTACATAATTAATATTTAGAAAATTCATTATCTTTCTTTCTTTCATTATCTTCCATTTTATTAACTAGGATTGCAAAAAGCAAAAGCCTACATTGTTGGATGGCAACAGATGCCGAACCCCTGCCAGCAAATGTTTATCATGGTAGCTAACCCATGGCAATTGATCCACACTGCTAGGCATGAAGCCTGCTCATGAACTTGGATCCCAATTATCTATTGGTCAATCACAAGGATTAGACCCCGGATGTGCCTTACTTGGGCTGAACAGCCACACATCAGTTGAACAAACGTCAACCGGGGTCGTGAACCAAATTTGGAAAAGCTTGCAAGGCTTTTCACCTTTTATCAGGACCCGGGGGTAACATTCATTAAGTTCCACTGTCCTTCTTTTATTCCTTTATGACCACTTGATTATGAATAATACGTTTAAGATATCCATTACCTTATAATCACTTATCATGAAATATAATAATTAACATTCATAAAAACAACATATAAGAAAGAATCAAACATTAGAAACATGGAACAAGCATAATCTTTCCTTATACATAAATACTTAACACTTAAACTCTATTCCAAAATTCCAGAATAATTCTAAGTCCCCAAAGAAATGCGGATGAACAATACTAAATGCGGATGAACAAATGCGGATGAAGCCTTCAGAAAATATTCTAAGTGTCTAAAAGTATGCGGGTGAACAAAATGCAGATGAACAAGTCCAATGTGGATGAACAAGTCCATTGCGGATGAACAAAAGTAAATGCGGATGAAACTGTAGCAAATGCAGATGAACACTGTAGCAAATGCGGATAAACAAATATGGATGAAAGTTTTCAGAAAATATTCTAATTGTCAAAAGAAATGCTGGTAGAACAAATGCGAATAAACTGTAGCAAATGCAGATGAACACTGTAGCAAATGCGGATGAACACTATAGCAAATGCGGATGAGTAAAAGACTTAAACTGCTGAATGCGGATGAGCACTGTAGCAAGTGTGGATGAACAAAAGACTTAAACTGCTGAATGCGGATGAACACTGTAGCAAGTGCGGATGAACAAAAGACAACTGCTGAATGTTCAGCAAATGCGGATGAAGACCAGCAAATGCGGATGAACACTTGATATATGCAGATGAACACTTAATAAATGCGGATAATCACTTAACAAATGCGGATGAACACTTAACAAATGCAGATGAACAAATGCGGATGAACAGATTAACCTGCAATGAAACTTATGCTATTTCTAGTTCCCAATCATCATTCTAACATATCCTTAGCATAGATCTAGCATGCTAAAAACTTAGAACAGAGCTTACAACTACGCAACATCAAAGAAGGCATTTAAAACCACACATCTCATACACATTAGATGCAAATACGTAGAAAACTCATGCCTCAGTTCTAAAAATTCAGTTAATATGCATTTCAGCCCCAAACGACTTTAAAACAGTAAAAATAAGGGAATCTAAAACTCACCTCTAGCTGCTTTCGAGCAAACTCCTCCAAACCCAAGAGCAACCTAGAGTTTAGCACTAAACCACAGAAACAAGCAGCCAACACAAGAAACACGTAAGAATCGGTCCAACATTTCGAACACAGCTGAAAACCGAGCACAAACACAAGAAACCCTCACCTACAAGCAGATCTTCCACCTCTCTCTCTCTAGAAACCGATTGCAGCTTTTTTTTTCTTCTACAACCGAGAGCAAGATCTGTAAAAGGAAGAGGTGTGGGCTGCCATGCTTTTTTTAATCCCATAATGGGAAAGTTTGCAACTTGCACAACTTTAACCACTTGACTTTGGATATTTCACCTTTCTTTCTTTTTACTTCTTCTTTCTTTACCTTTTTGTAAATTTTCGGGTGTTACTTATCATTATCACTATCGTTATCTTTATTGTTATTATTATTATTTTTATTATTATTATTATTATTATTATTATTATTATTATTATTATTATTATTATTATTATTATTATTATTTTATATTATTATTTTATTATTGTTATTGTTATTTTTGTTATTATTATTTTTGTTATTATTATTTTTGTTATTATTATTATATTAGTTTATAATAATATATTATTATTATTATTTTTATTATATTGTTATTATTATTATTATTATTATTTTATTATTTTTATTATTTTTTATTATTATTATTATTGTTATTATTATTATATTATTATTATTATTATTATTATTATTATTATTATTATTTTTACTACTACTACTATTACTATTATTATTATCATCATCATCGTTACTATCATTATTGCTTGTGTGGTTTTTTGTTGTTGTTGTCGGCCGTCTCACTATCATCGTGTTGTTAATCCCACTGATAACCATTCGCAATCACCTCATCCACCCCCTCGAAGACACCACCATTGTTTATTCACCACTATAACCCTCCACTATGCACCAAGTAAACCTCTTGTGTCCTTTGCCAAGAAACATGGAAGAATAATGAACAAGACCATGCCATCCCCGATCAACATGACATTTAGGAGCTATCTTGAAAGCACCAATAACTTACTTGTGCTTTGCTAAGCCATCCTAAGACACCATCGTATATTCTAGTCAGTGATCATCATGTTCATTTAAATCAAGCAATAAATTCACTGATATATGTTCATGGGATGGAAATTCCAAGCAACATTACAAGAAAACGTAGCTATCGCGATGACAAAAGTTGTCGCCATAGGATCTATATGTCATCACCATAGGCTATGGCGACGACATGTCATCGCCATGGGGTCAGTAGTCATAGACTTGTCGCAATAGCTCAAAAATTTATCGTCGCAATAGAAGTTGTCGCCATAGACCTCTGTGGCGACGACAAGTCGTCGCCACAAACTTGTCGGGATTAGTATAAATGATATTTTTAAATTTAAACCTAATAAATAAATGCACCCTATGGCGACGACATGTAGTCGCCATAGGGTTAGTAATATTATTATTTAATAGTAAATTAATTAGTAAAAATTAATAATAATTAATTGATTTAACCTATGACGACGACATGTCGTCACCATAGGGTTAGTAAATATTATTATTTAATATTAAATTATTTAATTGTTTATTAATTAATTTAACCTATGGGCGACGATATCGTCACCATAAGGTATCTGGTTAAAAATTTTATATTTAAAATTCTGTTTTTTCAGGTTTTTTTACCTAAAAACCAACCACGATCTCAATTTTAAATACATAGAAATTCAAACTAATATATTCAAATATCCAAATGAAAATCAACCAATTTTAGTTAAT
>JACCIY010001387.1:0-66430 GCA_025506505.1 Flaveria sonorensis
CCGGGACGCTTACAGTTGGTCAATCATCGAATAAAACATTTAAACACATCATTTTGCAGCAGAAATATAACTTTTCATTAATAATTAAAACATGTCAATTTTCATAAATTTCATTCACATCCCAAAAATCATATTACACAATAAAATTTTCAAAATTATCGATGCTAGACTCGAGTTATACCCAGTAGCTTATGCATCCATGCCTGCACCTTCGCAGGATCATTGATTACCTGCCAAATGATATGCATATAAAAAGTCACCGACGCTGAGTGAGTTCTGGTTTATATATAAATACCTTGACTTTTATAAAAACCTTTTCTTTACTTTCGTTTGTGATCACACATCATGCGTACATCTTGATAATCATCATTTATTATCTTTCATCGTCATTCATAATCGTTCAATTGTACTTTCTTTCATTATCTTTCACTTTTATGTAGATCCTGCCATATGTTATGGCCCCATCATTTGTTCACGAGGCAATTACAGACTTGGGGTCGAGCGGCAAGGATCCCGTTTCGTATGTTTCTATCAATCACGAAGACTGCCCTTTTTGGGTGCACACAGCACACTGTCGGGTGGCAACCCATAATGAGTGTGAACCTCTTTTAATATGCTTGGTAGACTTTATTCATTCATTACGTTCCACTTTTCATTATCTTATCTTTCACTTTCATTACAATAATACTTTACGTACATAAGCACATATCACACACCACGTAAAGTCACATCATAATACTTAATATGGAACATCAACAACAACCCACAAGCATACATAACATCAATAGCATAAACCACCATATGTTAGACTTAACACCAAATTCTATTTCCAAAAATTCCAGAAATAATCTAAGTGTCTACAGTACACGAACAGTGTACAGTGGACAGCTTAAAATTTTTCTAAGTGTCCACAGCGGACAGCCAAAGTCCACAGCGCATGGCCAAAATATTATAAGTATCCACAGTGGATGAACAAAATCCACAGTGGTGATGAACAAAGTCCACAGCGGAGAAATCAAAAATTTACTAAGTGTCCACAGCGGACGTGTAAAGTCCCATAGCAGACAGCATGCAAGATTTGTCCAAGTGTCCACAGCGGACATGTAAAGTCCATAGTGGACAGCATGCAAGATTTGTCCAAGTGTCCACAGCAGATTTGTAAAGTCCGTAGCGGATAGTATTGCACAATATTTCTAAGTGTTAATAGCGGACATCCAAAGTCCACAGCGGACACATGCATAATTTTTCAAAGTCTCCACAGTGGACGTACCATTCCACAGCTGACACCATGCATAAATTTCTAAGTGTCCACAGCAGACGCTATAACTATCACTGCAATGCATCATACTATTTTCTAGTCCCCAAACTCATTCTATCATATTCTTAGCATAGATCTAACATGATTACACTTAGACTTAACAAACAATCACACAAACACATGGAATCCTTTTCAAAACACTATCAACATACACAACCGTACTTTCATGGAAAATTTATAGTCTTGGTGCAGAAAACAAGAGTTTAATATGCATACCATCCCCAAACAAGCAGAAACATGTAAAGAAGGGATCTAGAACTCACCTCTAACAGCTTTCGAGTAAAAACTCTTCAAACCTGAGAGCTACCAGGAGTTCTAGCACTAAAACACATAAAAACAGCTGTCAACACAAAGAAAACACATAAAGATTGGTCCAGAAGTTTAAATCCACTGAAAACAAGAAGAAAACACTAGAAATCTTACCTTCTTGGAGAACTTCTTCTTTCTCTCTCTAAAAACCGATTGAGACTTCTGTCTTTCCTTTTTCAGCCGAAAGTGAGTATGAGAGAAAGGTATGCGCTCCTTATTCCACCTTTTGAACCCATTATGGGCAAGTTTTACCCTTGCACACCTTTAACCCTTACTTTAAAGAAATACTATTTTTCTCCCTCGTTTTCGTTTCTTTTCTTCATCTTGAAATTCCGGGTGTTACACTTACAACCGTTAAGGATGGTGTGTAATGTGAATTTGCTTACTGTCAGCTAACTCTACCTATACTGGGATTCCAAAGTAGAAAGCATATCATTTAAAAGACTACTAAACTTAGTGGAAATAAAGCTCCTATCTGCTCCAGTATTAAATAGTACAGTAGCATATCGACAATTAACAGGAATTTACCTGTAACAATAGTAGAATCATTTCGGGCTCCCATGAGCCAATGAAAAAAGCTCTTCCCTTGGCTCCACCATTGTTTCCCCACCATTGTTATCTCAGTTGCATGTGTTGTTGTTATTTCCACCATTTCTATTACCATTGCCATTCTTCTTTAATTGAGGGTAGTTCCTTTGTAATGCCCTTCCTTTCCACACTCTAAACAGCCTTTTGGTGTTTCCTACATTTGTTGTGGCTTCCTCATCAATTCACCATGACATTCTTTCGCTGCATGCCCTAACTTCCCACAACGCTGACACTTAAAGTTATCACACCTGCCGGTGTGATGATAGTTTCATCGATTACACTTTGGGTGCTTCCCCATGTATCCACCATCCTTGAGCTACTAAGGAAGTCTGATTGTAGTTCTGGTTGTTGTCGAACTTCCTCGGTTATCACACCTGCCGGTGTGATGATAGTTTCATTGATTGTAGTCCTATCCTGACTACATCAGTATCTAAATCTACATGAAAGCCATAAACCACATAACACACGCACATAATCCCCTTTCATTAAATTACATAAAATGTTTACGTAAAACCTTTAACTACAGGCATGTAGCTACTAGGACTGGCATCCCTTTCCTTTTTGTCCCATTCTCAGTTTTAAGTTTTAGTTCTTTTGAAAATATTTACCCAATTCTCTTAAGATTTGGCTCTGATACCAACTTGTAAGGCCTCGTTTCCGGAAACCCCACAGTTGGTCAATTATTGCATAAAAACATTTAAAAGATAATCATAGCGGAATTTAAAACTTCTCATTTATAAGTTAAACAATCATTTCATTACATCATTCATGTAAATTTCAAAATACAACATCATATCAAAATATGAATGCCAGCCTCAAAACACTCCCAGTAGTTTATGCACCCATGCCTGCACCTCCTCAGCATCAACACAAAAACCTGCCAACTATTATGCACTCAAAAAGTCAGCCACACTGAGTGAGTTCTAATTTTATAATTAAAATACTTTACTTTTATTAAAACAAAAGTTTTACATTTGTTCGTGATCACACATCATACGTACACCTCGGTAATAATTATTATTATCTTCATCATCGTTCAACATCATTCAATCATTACATCTCTCACCATCATCCAGATCATGTCTCATGCAATACCCTCGACTCATGCTCGAAAGCTGATACTATGCCGGGGCTTGTAAACAAACCCCTGACTCATGCTCGAAAGCTGACACAGTACTGGGGTACGCGGCAAGGATCCCATCTCGTATGCAACACCCCCGACTCATGCTTAAAAGCTGATACTGTGCCGGGGCCTGTAAACAAACCCCCGACTCATGCTCGAAAGCTGACACGGTACTGAGGTGGGCAACAAAGATCTCATCACTCTCACACGCCACACCCCCGACTCATGCTCGAAAGCTGATACTATGCCGGGGCTTGTAAACAACCCCTACTCATACTCGAAAGCTGGCATAGTACCGGGGAGGGCGTTAAGGGTCTCATCATTAATTACCTCCATTCGCATCATCTTTCACTTTCGTTACATAATACTTTACTTATGCACTCATACATAATAGGTAAAGCCACAACATACACAACACGAACACCATCAACAACACACAAACATGCATAGCACCACTGGCATAACCATCACATCACAATAGAACTTAGCATAACCACCTACCCCTCAGAATTCCCAAAAATACCTAAGTCTACCAAGAAATGTGGATGAACATCTTAGGCGCATGAGCATCTATATTTAGATGAAAACAATCTCGGTGCATGAGCACTATGCGGGTGCTTGAACACTATGCAGCGCATGAATACTGCTTGGACGCATGAGCCACACTTAGGCACATGATTAGTGGGCGCATGGGGTACTTGGGCACATGGGCACCTTCTGGACGCATGGGAACTGCTGGGGCGCATAAGCACTGCTTGGGCGCATGAGGTACCTGGGCGCCTGGGCAACTCTTAGGCGCATGGGCACTAGTTGGTCGCATGACCAACACTTAGGAGCATGGGCAACTCTAGGAGCATCGGAACTGCTGGGGCGCATGAACACTTAGGCGCATAGGGTCATATGGAAACAATCTGAAAATATAACCGATGCAACAAGCAACACCCAAACATCATTCTGACACATCCTAACATAAATCTACCATGCTACAACACTAAAACATGCTAAACATCAAACATAACCCAAGAACCACCTCTAAAACAAACATCAACAGGGCATAGTCGAACATCATGCTGAAAACTCACGGTTGCTTTAAAAACTTCTGCTCGGTATGCATAATAGCCCCAAACACTTAGAAAACAAGTAAAAAGAGGGGATCTAAAAACTCACCTTGAACAGCCTTTGAGTAGAACACTGCAAACCCGAGACCCACCTGCAGTTCACACCTAAAATCCATGAAAATGAGGGCTAAACATGAAAACCTCAGTCCAGAACTCGAAAATCCAGCTGAAACCGAACAGTTACCTAAGAAAACTCACCTTTCGCAGATTCTTCTTCTTCTCTCTCTCTAGAACCGGAAGCTTTTCTTCTTTCTTCTTTGCAGCCGAGAAAATGGTGGGTGGAAAGCTGTAGTGGGCGCCATACTTCTTTTAAACATAATAATATTAAAGTTTGCATCTTACACAACTTTAGTCCCTTGACTTGGGTTATTTAACCTTTCTTTCTTTATACTTTTCTTTTCTTTTCCTTTTAATAACTTTTCGGGTGTTACAACACTTCCCTAGACACTTAGAAATTTTCTGAAGACTTTCATTTGTTTTGTTCATGCGCATTTGCTAAAGTGTTCATGCGCATTTGCTACACTATTCATGCGCATTTTTTTGAGACACTTAGAATATTTCTGAGTATGTTCACCCACATTTGTTCATCTGCATTTGTTTTGGGACTTAGGATTTTTTGAAATTTTGGTAAGTAGAGCTTAAGTGTTAAGAAGTGAGGTTTTATGGTGGCTTATGCTTGTTTATGGTATGTATGCATTGTATGATGGTGATTGTTCTATATTATGTATATGATGTGACTTTACGTGGTGTGTTATGCTTATGTAAGTAAAGTTTTATGTAAGGAAAGTGAAAGATAACGAATGATGAAAATGGAAGTAATGAATGATGGAATCCTTGTCGCTTACCCCGGTACTGTATTTTGCTTCGTGCATAATGTATGCAATGTATCTGCTTCGTGCACAATGTATCTGCTTCGTGCACAATGATTAAGAGTTGTTTATAGGCCTCGATAAAGTACCAGCGTCATGCACAATATTGGGGGTTTAGCTTATGTCAGGATTCACAAAGAAAGTAAAGATGTAAACGAATGAACATACGAAAACGAATGATGTTGAACGATGATGAAGATAATAATTATTATCTTGTTGTACGTATGATGTATGGTCACGAACGAATGTAAAGGATATGTTTTAACGTAACACAATGTATTTTTATTATTAAACTAGAACTCACTCAGCGTCGCTGACTTTTTGTATGCATAATAGTTGGCAGGTAATTGTTTGATGCTGAGGAGGTGCAGGCATGGATGCATAAGCTACTGGGAATGTTTTGAGTCTGGCATCAACATTTTGAGATGATATTGTATTAATACAATTTTTGATGATGTAATTTAAAGATATGATGTATTGACATGTTTTTAATTGTTAATGAAAAATTTAAATTTCCGCTACAAAATGATGAATTTTATATGTTTTATGCAATGATTGACCAACTGTAAGCATCCCGGAAACGGGACCTTACATCTGTAAATCAAACCAAAAAAGAAAACATGAAACCGTACAAATGAGCTCTGAAATAAATACACTCATGCCCAAACTCATCTAGAACATTTCAAAAACAACTTCAAACACTCTTGCCTAAAAAATCCACCGAATGAATCAAAATGACAGCTGTGGATCAAAAAATACTTTATTTCCATCTAGGTAAGGAAACCAGGTGTAAAGAAACAAGAAACTACACGTATTCACTCAAAAAGAATGAGAGTCAATTACAAGGGCTGAATGAAACAAATCAGATGTCAAACAAGAAATGCAATGTGTGATTGATGAAAAAGAACTCAAATCAAGGTAACACGATTAAATATATAAGATTTACTTGTATTTTAATCAAAACTAGAATGGTGCATCAAAGTATTTATGAAAGCTTAACTAATAATTGGGAAATGAACTAGTTATACAAAAACATTAAACAAAAATAGTTCACGCATGGATAGTTTGTTGCTTTCTGTAACAACCTCCTATACTAGGGAGTTTTAATTCTCAGGCCTTCTGAACACACTCGTGAACCAATCAAATCATATATGATTCTAATATTCATTGGAATCACACAAATCTATCATAAATGAAACACAATATCTATTCTATAAATCAAACCGAAACCAAACTTGAAACATACGAATGAGCACTGAAATCAATACACTCGTGCACCAAACTCAACCCGAACATTTCACAACCAACTTCAAACGCTCTTGCCTCAAAAATCTACCGAATGAATCAAAATGACAACAATGGATTCACAGAATACATTATTACCATCTAGGCGAGGAAACTAAGTGTAAAAAAAAAGAAACTACTCGTATTCATTCAAAAACAATCAAGAGTAAAATTACATAGGAGGAATGAAAGAAATAAGACTTCAAATAAGAAACTCAACGCGTGACCGATGAAAAAGAACTAAAATCAACATAACACGATTAAATAAATAAGATTTACTTGTATTTTAATCAAAATGGTGCCACTATAGATTGGTGCATAAAAGTATTTACGAAAGGTTAACTAAATAAATGTGAAATGAACTAGTTATACCAAAACATTAAACAAAAATAGTTCACGCATGGATAGTTTGCTGCGTTTCGTAACAACATCCGATACTATGAAGTTTTGATTCCCAGGCCTTCTAAATACACTTATGAATCAATCTAATCATATCTGATTATAATACTCATTGGAATCACACAAAGCAATCATAAATGAACACATATCTATTCTATAAATCAAACGAAAACCGAACATGAACCCATACGAATGAGCACTGAAATCAATACAATCGTGCCCCAAACTCATCCAAAACATTTCACAACCAACTTCAAACACTCTTGCCTCAAAAATCCACCAAATGAATCAAAATGACAACTGTGGATCACAATATACTTTAT
The DNA here is from genome assembly GCA_025506505.1 of Flaveria sonorensis. Taxonomy (NCBI): domain Eukaryota; kingdom Viridiplantae; phylum Streptophyta; class Magnoliopsida; order Asterales; family Asteraceae; genus Flaveria; species Flaveria sonorensis. Next base: position 7,332 of record JACCIY010001387.1, read on the forward strand.
TACCATCTAAGCAAGGAAACCAGGTGGAAAGAAACAAGAAACTACTCGTATTCACTCAAAATGAATCGAGAGTAAAATTACACATGAGGAACGAAAAAAATCAGACGTCAAACAAGAAACGCAACGCGTGATTGATTAAAAAGAACTGAAATAAACGTAACACGATAAAATAAATAAGATTTACAAGCATTTTAATCAAAATGGTGCCACTATAGATTGTGCATCAAAGTATTTACGAAAGCTTAACTAAATAAATAGGAAATGAACTAGTTATACAAAACATTAAACAAAAATAGTTCACACATGAATAGTATCTATTCTGTAAATCAAACCAAAAAAGAAAACATGAAACCATACGAATGAGCTCTAAAATCAATACACTCATGCCCCAAACTCATCTAGAACATTTCAAAACCAACTTCAAACACTCTTGCCTAAAAAATTGACCGAATGAATCAAAATGACAACTGTGGATCACAAAATACTCTATTACCATCTTGGCAAGAAAACCAGGTGTAAAGAAACAAGAAACTACTCTTATTCACCCAAAAGAAATGAGAGTCAAATTACAAGGGCGGAATAAAGAAATCAGACGTCAAATAAGAAACACAATATGTGATCGATGAAAAGAACTCAAATCAAGGTAACACAATTAAATAAATAAGATTTACTTGTATTTAATCAAAACGGTGCCTACTTGTATTTTAATCAAAACGGTGCAAATATAGAATGTTGCATCAAAGTATTTGCGAAAGCTTAACTAAACAAATAGGATATGAACTAGTTATACAAAACATTAAACAAAAATAGTTCACTCATGGATAGTTTGTTGCTTTCCGTAACAACCTCCGATACTAGGGAGTTTTGATTCTCAGGCCTTCTAAACACACTCGTGAACCAATCAAATCATATATGATTATAATACTCATTGGAATCACACAAATCAATCATAAACGAAACACAGTATCTATTCTATAAATCAAACCAAAACCAAACGTGAAACCATACGAATGAGCACTGAAACTAATACACTCGTGGCCCAAACGCATCCAAAACATTTCACAACCAACTTCAAACACTCTTGCCTCAAATATCCACCGAATGAATCAAAATGAGAATTATGGATTCACAGAATACTTTATTACCATCTAGGCAAGGAGACCAGGTGTAAAAAACAGGAAACTACTTGTATTCACTCAAAAAGAATCGAGAGTAAAATTACTCGGGATGAATGAAAGAAATCAGACGTCAAACAAGAAGCGCAATGCATGACCGATGAAAAAGAACTCAAATCACGTAACATGATTAAATAAATAAGATTTACTTGTATTTTAATCAAAATGGTGCCACTATAAATTGGTGCATCAAAGTATTTAAGAAGGTTAACTAAATAAATGAGGAATGAACTAGTCATACAAAAACATTAAACAAAAATAGTTCACGCATGGATAGTTTGTTGCTTTTCATAACAATCTCCTATACTATGAAGTTTTGATTTTCAAGACTTCTGAACACACTCATGAACCTATCTAATCAAATCTGATTATAATACGCATTGGAATCACACAAATCAATCATAAATAAAACACAGTTTCTATTTTGTAAATCAAACCTAAACCAAACATGAAACCATACGAATGAGCACTGAAATCAACACACTCTAGCCCGAAACTCATCTAGAACATTTCATAACCAACTTCAAACACTCTTGCCTCAAAAATCCACCAAATGAATCAAAATGACAACTGTTGATTCGCAAAATACATTATTACCATCTAGGCAAGGAAACCAGGTGCAAAGAAACAAGAAACCACTCCTATTCCCTCAAAAAGAATCGAGAGTAAAATTACGAGGGCAGAATGAAAGAAATCAGACGTCAAACAAGAAACGCAGGGCGTGAGTGATGACAAAGTATTCAAATCAAGGTAACACGATTAAATAAATAAGAGTTACTTGTATTTTAATCAAAATCGTGCCACTATAGATTGGTGCATCAAAGTATTTACGAAAGCTTAACTAAATAAATGTGAAATGAACTAGTCATACAAAAACACTAAACAAAAATAGTTCACGCGTGGATAGTATGTTGCTTTCCGTAACAACCTTCGATACTATGGAGTTTTGATTCTCAAGACTTCTAAGCACACTCGTGAACCAATCTAATCATATTTGATTATAATACTCATTGGAGTCAAACAAATCAATCATAAATGAAAAGCAATATCTACTATACAAATTCAACCAAAACCAAACATGAGACCATACAAATGAGCACTAAAACCAACACACTCATGCCCCAACTCATCCAAAACATTTCATAACCAACTTCAAACACTCTTGCCTCAAAAAACCACCTAATGAATCAAAATGACAACTGTGGATTCACAGAATACTTTTTTACCATCTAGGTAAGGAAACCAGGTGTAAAGAAACAAGTAACTAATCCTATTCACTCAATAAGAATCGAGAGTAAAATTACACGGTCAGAATGAAATCAGACGCCATACAAGAAAGGCAACACGTGATCTGTGAAAAAGAACTCAAAAGGTACCACGATTAAATAAATAAGATTTACATGTACTTTAATCAAAATGGTGCCACTAGAGATTGGTGCATAAAAGTATTTACGAAAGCTTAACTAAATAAATTGGAAATGAATTAGTTTTACAAAAACATTAAACAAAAATAGTTCAATCATGAATTGTTTGTTGCTTTCCGTAACAACCACCGACACTATGGAGTTTTGATTCTCAGGCCTTCTAAACACACTTGTGAACCAATCTAATCATATTTGATTATAATACTCATTAGAATCACACAAATCAATCATAAATGAAACATAGTATGTATTCTATAAATCAAACCAAAACCAACCATTAAGCCATATGAATGAGCACTAAAATCAATACACTCATGCCCCAAACTCATCCAGAACATTTCATAACCAACTTGAAACACGATTGCCTCAAAAAACCACCGATAGAATCAAAATGACAATTGTGGATTCATAGAATACTTTATTACCATCTAGGCAAGGAAACCAGGTGTAAAGAAACTAGAAACTAAGCGTATTCCTTCAAATAGAATCGAGAGTAAAATTACATGATCAAAATGAAATCAGACGCCATACAAGAAACGCAACGCGTGAGCAATGAAAAAGAACTCAAATCAATGTAACACGATTAAATAATAAGATTTACTTGGATCTTAATCAAAATGGTGCCACTGTAGATTGGTGCATCGAAGTATTTACAAAAGCTTAACTAAATAATAGGAAATGAACTAGTTATACAAAAACATTAAACAAAAATAGTTCACGCATGAATAGTTTGTTGCTTTCCGTAACAACCACCAACACTATAGAGTTTTGTTTCTTAGGCCTTCTAAACACACTCGTGAACCAATCTAATCATATTTGTTTATAATACTCGTTGGAATCACACAAATCAATCATACATGAAACATTGTATCTATTCTTTAAATCAACCCAAAACCAAACATGAAACCATACGAATTAGTTCTGATATCAATACATTCTTTCCCCAAACTCATCGAGAACATTTCATAACCAACTTCAAACACTCTTGCCTCAAAAACCACCGAATGAATCAAAATGACAACCGTGGATTCACTAAATACATTATTACCATCTAGGCACGAACATTTCATAACCAACTTCAAACACTCTTGCCTCGAAAACCATCAAATGAATCAAAATGACAATTGTGGATTCACTAAATACATTATTACCATCTAGGCACAGAAACCTAGTGTAAAGAAACAAGAGACTACTCGTATTCACTCAAAAAGAATCGAGAGTAAAATTAGACGGTTAGAATGAAAGAAATCATACGTCAAGCAAGAAACGCAAGGCTTGATCGTAGAAAAAGAACTCAAATCAAGGTAACACGATTAATAAATAAGATTTACTTGTATTTTAATCAAAATAGTGCCACTATAGATTGGTGCATCAAAGTCTTTATGAAAGCTTAACTAAATAAATGGGAAATGAACTTGTTATAGAAAAACATCAAACCAAAATAGTTCACGCATGGATAGTTTGTTGCTTTCCGTAACAACCTCCAATACTATGGAGTTTTAATTATCAAGCCTTCTGAACACACTCGTGAACCAATCTAATCATTCTAGTTATAATAATCATTGGAATCATATAAATCAATCTTAAATGAAACAAAATATCTATTTTGTAAATCAAATCATAAAAGAGAGCATGAAACCATACGAACAAGCACTGAAATCAATACACTCATGCCCCAAACTCATCCAGAACATTTCACAACCAACTTCAAACACTATTGCCTAAAAAATCCACAGAATGAATCAAAATTACAACTGTGTATTTACAAAATACTTTATTACCATCTAGGCAAGGAAATTGTAACACCCGAAAATTTTTTAAAATAAAGGAAAAGAAAAGTATCTTGAAAGAAAAGATAATGGGCACAAGTGGAGGGGGTAAAGTGTACAAAATACAAAACCTTATTATTATATTGTTTAAAAGGCATGGCCGCCCATGCCACCATTTTTCATTTCTGCTTTTCGGTTAAGATAACAAAGAAGAAAGAAGAACTGAAGTTTCTTAGGTTCTTTGAAGAAGAAGCTGTGTTTTCAAAGGTGTGTATCTTTCCTGTGTTATTGGTTCAGTTCAGCTGAATTTTCAGCTTGTGAACCGATTCTTATGTGTTCTTTGTGCTTGGTTTTGTGTTTTGGTGTGTTTAGGCATTTGAACTCCAGGTTGCTCTCGGGTTTGGTGGAGTTTTACTCGAAAGCAGTAGAAGTGAGTTCTAGGTCCCCTCTTTTAAATGTTTTCTACTTATTCAGGGGCTGATTTGCATATTTGACTAATGTTTTCGAAATAAGTTATGATTTTCATGTATGGTACGAACGATGTTGATGTTATGGTGTGTTATGTGCTTCTCTTGTTGATCGTTTAAAGTTTATGATGTTCTACGTGTTAACAGATAGATCTAAGCTGTGTTTATGAGTAGAATGATGATTGGGTTCTGGTAATGGCATAAGTTGTGTTTCAGATTAGTTTCAGGACCATCTGTCACACCCCGGGCCCAGAAGAGGGTGGGACATCGCAGATTACCACATACATGGCAGCGAAAACAAACCACACAAGAGCACACAAGGAGAGAAATCACAATGGCATTACATTACATAAGTTTTTGTCCATTACAAAATTATCCAAGTTAACACCTAACAAATCCGAATGTCTCAAATGTTTTAAAAGTCCTAGTAATGCTAGGGGGTAGTCACGGTACTAAGCCAGCTTTAGAGTCTTCATAAAATCCAAGCTCATCAAGGATTACCTGAAACATGCTCAAAAAGAATTTATGTCAATTAAAAAGTTAGTGAGTTCAAGTGCTTAAAGTTTAAAAACAAAAGGACTCATTGAATCCAAAGTTTAGTTTAAAAACAAAGATCACAGTTGTGGGATCACAATCAACCCTGCACTTAGCCCCGGCTAGCCTCTTCTAAACTTGTGTTGTCGGTATATCCCATAGGGGAAACTAAGCCTCAGAACAGTATACCATACCTGCCGGGTGGTACACCATAGTATCTTATAAAAAAAACCTATTACATGCCACAACGACCCCACAGGATCTCAGTGTGGTACCCTTCTCATCGAAAGGCACTGTGCGTGGGAGATTCCCCAAGTAGATCTACCCAATAATCAAGCGGTTCACATAGAATTAATGATTGTGATACAAAGATGCAGGTTCTAACCATAGCCACAACATACAATAGCATCGCATAATAGTACTCAAATAAGTTTGGTTCAAACAGAGCATGCTTCATCCCAGATCAATAGTAAAAAGGGAACACTAGAAACTCACCTTAGAGAGATCAAAGATTCTTCACACAGATAGATCAGGTCCTAGCACCCTATGAGCAAGATATATGCATAAGCTATAGGTTCTTAGACTATTGGGAGGGCGAGCAAAGGTAAGATATGTTTAAAAAAATGCATATGACCACATCCCTTTGAAAATTTGTGTCGAAAAGTTTCATTTTTAGGAAAGTTGGGGTTTTTGGCGTAATACGACCCGTTTTTGGTTTCCCACAGACTCTTACATGAAAGTAAGTATAACAATAGTTTCTCGTCATAATCTTAGTGAAATATGGTCTATTTTTTAGAATTTACACTTTAGTCCTTCAAGTTTCCAAAATTAAAATTTTTACCCCAAAGTTGGTTCTTTCCATTTCAAATCTTTTCATTAAAATACGACTTTGAGGTCCTCAAACTTACTGAAATATTATGGTTTCACTGGTTTTTAGGCTCGTTACATTATTTTTAGAATCTCATCCAAAAATCTCCCAGTTAGGCTTGTTAAAGGTAAGTAAGTTCATAAGGATTTACATGTTAACCCAAAAATTTCACCAAGTCCGGTTTTAGCCACTGATTTATTAGTCATAAGGCCTGAAAATTTTGTTTCTAACAAGTTGTTAATACTTTTTAAGGATTTGGCCATTATTAGGTACCTCCATCACCTATTCGGGTCTTTAAACAAGCTTCTAAGGTCCATAACACCAAACCAAATCATCCAACCCACAATAATAACCTTTTAGCATCATCAAACATTCTGAAAATTCAGATTATACCCATGGATGCAATAGTACAAATAAACCTGGTCAAGGCTGGGGTATCAAAGCAATAATTTACACATGTGTAACAGGAAATTTTAGGTTAAAACACCCAAATCCCTTTAGAAATTGATAAGTCCAGGTTATAAAAATGTTTATAAGATATTTTAAACAGGTTTTTAAGTATCAAAATGGAGGTTATATTCAGGACAGATGGTTGGACGATCCTGAAAATCCATGAAAAGGGGTTTCCGGGTAGATTCAAATGCACAAACACAAGGTAAACGAGTATGATGAAGTGTGTACCTTTTGTAGAGCTGTAAGCTTCACGAAAGTAGTAACTGGGTCGCGGTTAAGAAAATAGGATTCAAATGAGAGAAAAGTAGAGATACAACAATAATAGTTGTTCGGGTACAAGAAAACTTACACGAATGATAACCCGTGTCCGAAGAAGGTTTAGAGGGTGTAAGAGCTGTTGGTCCGAGAGTCTTGAAGCTTAGAATCCTTGTTCTTGCTTGATTGAAGACTGAAAAAGTCTTGGGTTTGGTTGTGAAAATCTACCGAGAGAGAAAAACCAAGAGTAGAGAGTTCAAGTGAGTGTGAAAAAGGTGGAATGGAGTGGGGATTCGGTTTTTGAAAGGAAGAGGTGGAGTATGGGTTCGGATTAGGGAGAACCGAGGTGAAGAGGGTTGGCTGGAGAGGTGGCCGAATTCATGGCAACAGCCCAAGCATTGGTCAGTTTGGAGGTGCCTAGACCAGGTCAAATGCTTCTAGAAGGGTTCGGAGATTTAAAAAAAATGCTAAGTGTGGCAAAAACGCCCGAACAGCGCTCATGCGCCCACTTTTAGGGCTCCTGAACAGTTGTCATGCGCCTAAACAATGGTGATGCGCCTAACTGCCAAATGCGCCTGAACAGTTGTCATGCGCCTGAACAGTTGTCATGCTCCTAAGTGAAAAATCAAAGAAATGCGGACGGAAATCAATGAAATGCGGGTGAACAACCTAAGAAATGCGGATGAAGACTAAGAAATGTGGATGAAGACTAAGAAATGCGGATGAAGACTAAGAAATGCAGATGAAGACTAAGAAATGCGGATGAAGACTTTAAATTTTAATATTTTGGTGTTGTTATTAGGGTAGCAAGTCTTTTCTATCCTTATGAATTAGTTTAAAGACTAAGGCAAGTCATGCAAGAATCATACAGGTAAGATTACATTACAAAATTAATCAATCACAAAGAAGAGGGTACATCAATCGAATGAAATCTTGAAAACAAGAAACAAGTCTCAAATTACATTTAAGGCTTTGGAGCTGGACCTAGGAGTTAGTTGTTACACCATCCGTATTTAATAGTTAAGTCTTTTGTTCATGCGCATTTGTTATGTGTTGATGCGCATTTTCTATGTATTGATGCGTATTTCCTATGTCTTCATGCGCATTTACTAAGTCTTCAGGCGGATTTGCTAAGTACTCATCTTCATTTGTTTTGCTCAGGCGCTTTTGCTAAGTACTCATCCGCATTTGTTTGCTACAGTGTCCATGTGTATTGCTTTAGTCATCCGCATTCGTTTCATGTGCATATCCTGACACTTAGAAAATTTCCTGAGAATGTTCATCCGCATTTGTTGTATTCATCCGCATTTGCCTAAGTTCATCCGCACTTGTCTAAAGACTTAGAATTATTCTAAAATTTTGGGAATAGGATCTAAGTGTTAAGTATTGATGAATAAGGAGATATTATACTTGTTTAAAGATTATCATGCTTGGTTCTTTCTTATGTGCTGCTTTCTCTATGTCTATAATATTTTCATGTTATGTGATTATGCAAAGTGCATCTTAATAAGTATTAGCCATAACAAGTGGACACGAAAGAATAAAAGAAGAACAGTGAAACTTAATGAATGTTACCCTGGTCCCATACGATGAATGAAAAAGCCTTGCAAGTAAATTGAATGGCGGTGCACGACCTTGTTATCGATAGGTCAACTGATGTGCGGCTATATAGCCCTTGAGGATGCATATCTGGGGTCAATCCTGGGGATTGACCAATGAATGAATAGGATCCTAGTTCATGAGCAGGCTTCGTGCCTAGCAGTATGGATCAACTGTCGAAGGGTTAGCTACCATGATAAACGTTTGTCGACAGGCGTTCAGCATCTGTTGCCAACCAACAATGTAGGCTCTTGCTTTGTGCAATCCTAGTTAATAAAAAGAAAGATGAAGAAAGAAAGATAATGAACCATTTTATGATTAATTATGTATATTGTTGAATGATCACCAAATGAGGTTTACAAAGTGTATAATTTTATATTATTAAACTAGAACTCACTCAGCAATGCTGACTTTTTATATGCATATCAGTTGGCAGGTAAGGATGTTGCTGAGGATGGTACTCGGGTGAGGCTACTTGGCGGGCAAAGACTGGCATCCTTTCGTGCATAGTAATATTGTTGTTTTGTAATACAACTGAATGAATTCTTTTGTAATGGTTAAAATACAATGATGTATTATTTAGCAACATCACATATTAATGCATTAATGGTTTTTGAAACTTAATCTGCTACGATATTTCTATTAAATGTATTTATCTAATATAAAAAATGTTGTGATTGTCCAACGGTGAGGTCTCCGGGAACGGGGCCTTACAGAAACCACGTGTAAAGAAACAAGAAGCTAATCGTATTCACTTAAAAAGAATCGAGAGTAAAATTACACGGTCAGAATTAAAGAGATCAGACATCAAACAAGAAACGCAATGCGTGATCAATGAAAAAGAACTCAAAGCAAGGTAACACTGTTAAATAAATAAGATGTACTTGTAATTTAATCTAAATGGTGAATCTATAAATTGGTGCATCAAAGTATTTACGAAAGGTTAACTAAATAAATGTGAAATGAACTAGTTATACAAATACATTAAACAAAAATAGTTCACGCATGGATAGTTTGTTGCTTTTCGTAACAACCTCCTATACTATGGAGATTTGATTCTCAGGCCTTCTGAACACACTCATGCACCAATCTAATCATATCTGATTATAATACTCATTGGAATCACACAAAATGAAACACATATCTATTCTTTAAATCAAACCAAAACCGAACATGAAACCATACATATGAGCACTTAAATCAATACACTCATGCCCCAAGCTCATCTAAAACATTTCACACCCAAATTCAAACACTCTTGCCTCAAAAATCCAAAAAAGGAATCGAAATGACAATGGTGGATTCACATAATACTTTATTACCATCTAGGCAACAAAACCAGGTGTAAAGAAATAAGAAAGTACTCGTATTCACTCAAAAAGAATCAAGAGTAATATTACACGGGAGGAATGAAATAAATCAGACGTCAAACAAGAAACGTAACGTGTGATCGATGAAAAGTAACTCAAATCAACGTAACATGATTAAATAAATAGGATTTTTGTATTTTAATCAAAATGGTGCAACTGTAGATTGGTGCATCAATGTATTTACGAAAGGTTAACTAAATAAATGGGAAATGAACTAGTTAACAAATACATAAAACAAAAATAGTTCATGGATGAATAGTTTGTTCGTGACAACCACCAACGCTATTGAGTTTTGATTCTCAGGCCTTCTAAACATGCTTATGAACAACCCTAATCATATCTGATTATAATACTCATTGGAATCATAATAATCAATCATAAATAAAACACAGTATCTATTCTGTAAATCAAACCAAAACCGTACTTGAAACCATACAAATGAGCACTAAAATCAATACACTCGTGCCCTAAACTCATCGAGAACATTTCACAACCAACTTCAACACTCTAGCCTCAAAAATCCACTGAATGAATCAAAATAACAACTATGGATTCACAAAATACTTCATTACCATCTAGGCAAGGAAACCACGTGAAGAAACAAGAAACTAATCGTATTCACTCAAAAAGAATCGAGAGTAAAATTACACGGTCAGAATGAAAGAAATCAGGCGTCAAACAAGAAACGCAATTGATCGATGAAAAAGAACTCAAATCAAGGTAACACTATTAAATAAATAAGATTTACTTGTATTTTTATCTAAATGGTGCCACTATAGATTCGTGCATCAAAGTATTTACGAAAGGTTAACTAAATAAATGGGAAATAAACTAGTTATACAAAAATTAAACGAAAATAGTTCACGCATGGATAGTTTGTTGCTTTTCGTAACAACTTCCTATACTCAGGAGTTTTGATTCTCAGTCCTTCTTAACACACTCGTGAACTAATCTAATCATATCTGATTATAATACTCATTGGAATCACACAAGTCAATCATTAATGAAACACAACATCTATTCTGTAAGTCAAACTAGAACCGAATATGTAACCATATGAATAAGCACTGAAATCAATTCACTCGTGCCCTAAACTCATCTAGAACATTTCAAAACCAACTTCAAACACTCTTGCCTAAAAAATCCACTGAATGAATCAAAAGGACAACTGTGGATCGCAGAATACTTTATTACCATCTAGGCAAGGAAACCAGGTGTAAAGAAACAAGAAAGTACTCTTATTCACTCAAAAAGAATTGAGAGGCAAATTACACGGACGAATGAAAGAAATCAGACGTCAAACAAGAAACGCAATGTGTGATCGATGAAAAAGAACACAAATCAAGGTAACAACATTAAACAAATAAGATTTACTTGTATTGTAATGAAAATGGTGCCACTATAGAATGGTGCATCAAAGTATTTGCGAAAGCTAAACTAAATAAATGGGAAATGAACTAGTTATACAAAAACATTAAACAAAAATGGTTCACCCATGGATAGTTTGTCGATTTCTGTAACAACCTCAGATACTATGGAGTTTTGATTCTCTAGCCTTCTGAACACACTCGTGAACCAATCAAATCATATATGATTATAATACTCATTGGAATCACACAAATGAATCATAAATGAAACAAAATCTATTCTATAAATCAAACCAAAACTAACCGTGAAACCATTCGAATAAGAACTGAAATCAATACACTCGTGCCCCAAACTCATCCAGAACATTTCACAACCAACTTCAAACACTCTTGCCTCAAAAATCCACCAAACGAATCAAAATGAAAACTGTGGATTCACAGAATACTTTATTACCATCTAGGCGAGGAAACCAGGTGTAATGAAACAAGAAACTACTCGTATTCACTTAAAAAGAATCGAGAGTAAAATTACATGGGAGGAATGAAAGAAATCAGATGTCAAACTTAAAACGCAATGTGTGACCGATGAACAAGAACTCAAATCAACGTAACACGATTAAATAAATAAGATTTACTTGTAGTTTAATCAAAATGGTGCCACTATATATTGGTGCATCAAAGTATTTAAGAAAGGTTAACTAAATAAATGTGAAATTAACTAGTTATATAAAAACATTAAACAACAATAGTTCACGCATGGATAGTTTGTTGCTTTTTGTAACAACCTTCAAAAACCTAATGAAGGAAGATTACTGCTCTCGGGACGAGGTGCAGAAGCTGGAGAGAGTGTTCTGGAACCTGAAGATGATGGTTTCTGAGATCGAGGCATAAACCACATGCTCTCATGAGCTCGCCACTCTTTGTCCCAATATGGTCAACCCTCCTTCCTTGAGGATTGAGAGGTACCTGCACGGATTATCTCTAGAAATCCAGAGCATGGTTACTGTTTTAAGACCAAACACTATACAGGAGGCAATCAAACTGGCCCACAGGCTAACCGACCAGGCTGTCGCTCAGGGTAAGCTACCCCCACGTTGTTCTGCGACAACTACTACTGACGGCAACAACAAGAGGAAGTGGGAGTCTGGTTCCAACAACAAGCAAAATACCTCTCAGCAGCAGCCACAACAATCTAGAAAATTTGACAACTCCTGCCAGTCTAACCAATCTTCTTCATCCTCCCAGCATGGTGGCGGGTATACCGGGACACTACCCAAGTGCAATTACCATCACAACAGGCCCTACAATAAGAATACGTGTGAAAGGTGTGGTAAGTTTGGTAACGCTGCTAAAAGCTGTCATGTAAACTTAGCACCAAAACTGTAACACCTGGATATTTAAAAAAAAAAGGAGAAAGAAAAGAAAAGAAAAGAGAAGTATAAAGAAAGAAAGGTTAAATAACCTGAGTTAAGGGGTTAAAGTTGTGCAAGAGGCAAACTTTATTATTATTATTATGTTTAAAAGGTGGGCATGGCTGCCCACTCTTCCTGCTCACCAACTGCTCAACCACAGAAAAGAAGAAAAGCAGAGTTCCCATCGGTTTTAGATAGAAGAAGAAGAAAAGGATCGACTAGAAAGTAAGTTTTTGTGTGTTTTGTTAGGTTTCAGCTGAATTTTCAGCTTGTGGACCGAGTCTTATGTGTTCCTCTATGTTTGATTGGGTGTTTTTGGTGTGTTTAGGTGTTTGAACTCCAAGTGCTCTCGAGTTTGGAGGAGTTTTACTCGAAGGCTGCTGTAGGTGAGTTCTAGATCCCCGGTTTTTTTCTGTTTTAAACTTGTTTTGGGGCTAAAATGCATGTAAATTATTATTTTTGCAAATTCCAGAATGTTGAAACTGTATATGTTCCCCTGTTTTATGTGGGTATGTGTGTTTGTGAACGTTTGACCGAATCTTGTGGTTGTATGCTTGTTTTATGTGCTTAATATGCTAGATTTGGGCTAAGAATACGTTAGTATGATGATTGGGAACTGAAATTAGTATAAGTTAGAACTGGCATAGTACCCATGCGCCCAAATTGCCCATGCCCCCAAGTGTTTGCCCATGAAAGGAAGACTGAAAAGATAATGATGATAATTATGAATATTATCTGAATGTACGTATGATGCGTGCTCGCATACGAGAGTAATGTATTTTGTTCAAAATTGATATTTTCGTATACAAATCATATGAGGTACTTTTATACTTTTAAAACTAGAACTCACTCAACAACGCTGACTTTTAAGCATTTTCAGTTGGCAGGTAGATATCGCTGAGGATGGCACTCGGGGAAAGCTACTCGTCGGGGCAAGACTGGCATCCGTTCATGCTTAATGATTTTGTTTTATTCTAATGCAACTAATTGATTATTTTGTAACTCTAAATTACAACAATGTATTATTTTGCAACATTAATTATATGCATGAATGGTTTTTGTTAACTTAATTCCGCTGTAATGTTTTACGAATGTGTATTGATTAATATAATATTGCTATGATTGTCCAACTGTGAGGTCTCCAGGTATGGGGCCTTACACACAATGTTTGGGATGTAGCATATGACATTGGTCTAGATGAAAGTGAAAGATAATAATGAAAGTTCGAAACGTACGAAATGTATGAAAAGAATGTTGAAAGATAATAGTGATATTATCAAGATGTATGTATGTTGTGTGATCATAAACGAAAGTAAAGGAAAGGTTTTTACTAAAGGTAAAGTATTTTATTCTTTAAAACTTGAACTCACTTAACAACACAGACTTTTTTTGCATTTTCAGTAGGCAGGTAGCTTGTTGCTGGGGATGGCACAAGGGTGAAGTTACTTGGCGGGCAAAGACTGGCATCCATCTCATGCAATAATAATGATGTTGTTTTGTAATACAACTAAGTAACATTTTGTAATATTTTAAACGATGATGTATTACTATGGTGTTCCCGGGAACGGGGTCTTACAAGTTGATATCAGAGCCAAAGTTTAAGAGAAATGAGTAAATATTTTCAAAACCTAAACGTAGACTGAGAATGGAACCGAATGGAGGGATAACAGGCCAAGTAGTTACGTGCCATCAGGTATTTTACTTTTTAAAGGTTAACCGGTATTATGTGCTCGTGCTATCTGATTTATGTGCTCTTAGTAGATTTGGATACTAATGTAGTCAGGATAGGCAATGCTTGGGGAATGAAGAGTAAAGTAAGTGGCTAATCACAACTGGCCACTGTAACTAGGGACTTACTTTACTTGATATAATCCGAGCTATTACCTTGAATGAGCGTGTTGGTGTTTGAATCTTATAGTGTTTAGAGGATGGCGGGTGGTAGATCTTCGAAGGCTTCTCGAGGAGGTGTGTAGGTTGGTTGTGGTGCTAGGCCACGTGTCATCGGGAACAAGGCTAAGGCTGTTGAGACGGCTTCTGTAGAGCCCAAGCTTCATCACCAGGAAGGCGGTGATGAGAGTGCTAATTTGAGAGCCTCTGTGAAGGAGGCAGTTGTGAAGGAAGTTCATCAGGTCATGCAGACGATCTTGCCGTCTGTGGTGACCAAAGTTATTCGTGTTGTGAGGGAGGATGAAAAGAAAGAGGAGGAGGACCGTTGGGAGAGGTTCAGGTGAAGGGGAGCAACCAGAGACTGAGATGGTTGTCTCCAGCGATGATGATGAGGAGGAAGCAGTGAAGGAAATGGCTAAGGGGTGTAGTTATGGGGCATTTGTAGATGCTTCTTAAAGATTAACATTTAGTCTTTACGTGTCTTGAATAGTTTTTGTCATAGTGTAGGGACTTTTTTGTAAATATTTGTTTGTTTTGTATTGATAGTATAAATAGCATAGATAAGGTATGTGTAGGAGTTAGATACATCTTAGAAGCACCAAAGAATGAATTGTAACTGTTTTCTTTCTACACTTGTACTCTCTATGCATTCTATCAATGAAACTATGAATTTTTGTGATATGTTTGCTTAGATTTGATTACTTGTGTTTGTTTTGATTGAATTGTATCACGATATCATCACATATCAATCCATTTTGATCCTGTCAAATGGTATCAGAGCTGTTGGTTCAGTGATTGAAGTTCTTCAAACTGTCGAACTCTTAAAATCACTTGAATCTGTGATTGATAAGCAATTCAATCAATTAATTATTGGTTTCAGTTGTGTTTTATCATCAGAAACATGAATTGAATCACAATTTGCAGCTCAATTCGTTCAAATTCAGTAAATTGTTCAAATCAGTGTTCGAACTTGTTCTTCATCAGTCAAACTAAATTTCAAGCCAAAGATCGATTTGTTGTTGTTATTTGATGAAATTGAAGATAGAGGACTGTTAATTGATCGAATTCCCATCTAATTGGAGGATTTTAGGTCAATTCATCAAGGTTTGAAGGATTTCAGAAGATCTGAGTTCGTTTGAATCTGTTGAAGTTGGCGTATTAGGTCAAAACACTACTGAAAATTGCCCAAGTGTTAGGCGCTTGAAAACTGTTTAGGCGCTTTTCAACTATTAAGGCGTTTTTGGTTTAGGCCTTTTCCCACTGTGAAGGAGTATTACAACTGTGTGGACAGTTTAGATCTTTTCAGAAACCAAGGAATTCTAGGCGCATTACAACTGTTTAGGCGCTTTTGAACTATTTGGGCGTTTTGACACCCAGACGTCTTACAACTGTTTAGGCGTTTCACAACTGTTCAGGCGCTTTACAAGTTTGGGCGTTTCATAGTTTTTCTAAGGCAATCCCTTAGGCGTTTCAAAGTCAAAGTCAAAGGAATTTTCACAACTGTTTGGGCGCTTCATCACTGTTTAGGCGCATCAACATCAACACTTAGAAATTTTTCAAAAAAAACTTAAAAAATCCAAAAAATATTTTCAATTCATTGTTTTAATTCAAAAACTTAAAAACCAACAAAAAGAAATCTTTTTTCTAAAATACAAAATTAAAAATGTTGAAATCAGAAGACTCAGAGAACAGAGTTCCTAAACTGAAGAACAGAGCTGATTTTAAGAATTGGTCACTTAGACAGAAACATCACCTTAATTCTATTGATACTGATCTATGGAAATCAATAGAAAGAGGACCTCACATTCCTATCACTTCAGATGGTCCTGATGGAGGATTTGTCTACACTAAAGACTCTCCAGAACCATACCCTGAAGATGGATTGCAGGGTGATGATTTAAAGAAAGGTAAGAATGATATAAAAGAATATTCTCTGATGTGTAAAGGACTACCTCTTGAACTCCTAACAAGACTAGATGGATATCAAACAGGATATACCATGTATAAAGCCTTAAAGATAATATGTGAAGGAGGTAAAGAAATTCAAGATCTCAAAAAGCAAAAATTGAAGAGACAATTAGAACTATTTGAGCACTTATCTGGTGAAACCATAAACCAAATGATGAATAGGTTTGTACAACTCACAACTGAGATGTCAACAGCTGGTATCAAAAATGATCTAAAAGATCTAAACTTCAGGCTTCTCAATGCTCTTCCATCTTTATGGAAACAAGCAGTTACACTGTTAAAGCATACTGAGAAATTTCATATGGATCTTGATCTGTTAATAGCCAAAATTGAGCCTGTTGAAATTGATGAAAGCTCAAAGAATAATGACAGAGCAACTTCAATGTCTCACTACAAATATGTTGCATCTCCAGCTAGTACTGTGGAGAATGCCTTCATGGCCAAAAATGAAAGTTTACCAGAAGAAGAGGGTGATCTGTTTGTAGGAGCAGGGTTCTTTACTGATTCTTCTTATACAAGTGCACCTGCTTATACATCTCAGCCTCAACCTCCGTCTCCTCATATGCCTCAAAGTTCTAAACCTCAAACTGAGACTCAATCTGTTAACTCTGCTAAATCTAGCAAAGTTAAAGATGTCATTAACATCCTATTACAGGATGAAGAGTCCAAATCTACTTTTACTGCTTTTATGGCTAGTTTTCAAGCTTATCAAGGTAGTCATTTAACTCAATTAGATTTTGTTTTGTAGGACTTATTTGAGATGGACCTAGATGACATGGAGGAAATGGATCTGAATTGGCAAATGGTGATGATTGCATACAGGACTCAGAAACACTCTTATGTCAACAGGAACTACAAGCCAAGTGCTAACAAGACTGTTGGATTTGACAAGTCTAAGTCAAGGTGTTTCAACTGTAGTAGTTATGGCCACTTTTCAAGAGAAAGCAAAGCTCCTAGAAACAAAGGAGGGAATGGCCAATCGAGTTCAAGCAATCAGAAATTTCAACAATCATCTCAGAAGACATTCCAGAAACCATACCAAAGCTTACCAATGCCTGAACTGAAAGATGAATCTAAGTCATCTGAAAAGCCTAAGAAAGCTCTAGTTGTCAATATTAAAGATGGATATGGTTGGAGTGCTATTGCTAAGCAATTTACTGCTGATCTAACATCCAATTTATCCCTTATTACAGAAGTTCAAGGAGAAGATTGGTCAGACGGCAATGATCCAAAGGCTAAATATGATTCTGAGAATGAAGAAGAAGAATATGACTGGAGTGACAAGTCAGATCCTAAAGAGGATTCAGAAGAAGTTGTATTGATGGCACAGTCTGATCAACCAAAGGTTGAAAATTTTAACTCTGAGACCTCTCCTCCTAAATATCCTAAAATACCATCAGAAGTAAGAGAAAAACTATGCACAAAATCTTGCTTTGAACACGTTGAATACTACAGAAATTACTCATATAAAATATGTGAAAAACTAAAGCAAGAGGAATTGATGCATAATAAACTAAAAAATGATCACAAAGTGTCAGATGAAAAGATCATTTCTTTACGAACTTCATGGAACAAAACTTTGAAAGAACTAGAAATAGTTTCAAAACAACTTGAAGAAATGACCAAGAACTTAGAACAAGAGAAAATAGCACATGCTGCTACTCAAGTTGATCTTGCTAAAGTCAAAAGTTCCAAAACAATCATGGAACAACTGGTAAGTGAAAGAAAAGATAAACAAAAAGCAGGATTAGGTTTCACTCACGAACCAATGCCTAAATCTATAACTAACACTTTGCCTGAAAACTTTAATACACACGATCACTCTCCTGAGAATAAGGCAAAACTCAAAGCTTTCCAAAACAAGAACAAGATTTCTGATAATGATGAAGAGAAAGCTAATGTAGAAATTTTTGAAGAAAAGGATACAGAAAAGATCAAAAATGGTCATCCGGTTAAAGTCAAATCTTATGAACCAAGAACAAAAAGCAAGAAAATTTTTGTTCCAAAAGAATCTATCTTGGAGGAAGTAATTACTAAAAATGATAACCAAAACTCCAAAATCAAAGATAAAGCTAAATAAGAAGAAGTAACATCAGAAGATTCTAACTCATATGGTCTAAATAATCTTGAATTTATTAAATGGCAAAAGGATCAGAAAAAGAAAGAAAATGAAAAAGAATCTTCCACTGAAGATGTTCAATCTCAAGTAAAATCAAGTTCCACAAAATCAAGGAACCAAAGAAGAAGAAGAAAAATGAATAAAGCTAAAAATGATCAAATTAAAGAAAATCAAACACAAACAACAAATCAAACAAATAAATTTAAACCAATAAAATTTGTGTCTGCTGGTATGTTAAACATGAATTCAATTCAAGATGTTAATCAAACTCCTAAGAACAAATCAACCTCTGATCTTAAAACAGGTTCAGATTCTAAGTCTTCCGCTGTCATTAAATGATTTGTATCTAAGGAAACAAAGAATGAAGTTCATGTTCAAAAGACAAAACAAAATGTGCAAAAGAAAAATATGTCAAATCAAAAACAAAATTTGACAAATCAAAAACAAAAGATTAACTTTTTGACGCCTAAACCTAAACAAGGAACAAATGTTGCATCAACATCAAAAGTTAATAAACAATTGTTTAAAACTCCATAGAGGTACTGTGAAATATGTGACATGAACAATCATAACACTGCTGAATGCTTTTTCAACAAGTATTGTCACATATGCGACATGAGAAATCACTCAACATCAGAGTGTTATTTTAATAAGTACTGTACATACTATGATGAATGGACTCATAATACTAAAAATTGTTACTTTCAAAAGAGTTCATCAAGAAAAGGATTTGCTACTTCACTAGTGAGCAAAGGTTAGGTTTCAAAGATTAACAAACCAACCTTCCTTAGGATTGAGATTTTTCAAAAAGAATGATCCGGTGAGACCAAAACAATATGTTAAAGATCAATTCATTCCAAGGTCTGTAAGAATGAATAATAAATTTTGAAAATAAAAGTTTTTCAAAAATTAATCATTCAAAAAGTATGAATTTTCCAAATAATCAAAAATTTGTGAATAATAACATAATTGGTAAATTCATTTAAAATAAGCCTAATATAAACAAACTTCATTTCAAACAATTTACAATTGTTGATAAGTTTGGAAAACCCAAGACCATCTCGGCCTAGGTAGATAACTCAACTTAATTTCTTTGTTTTACAGGTACGCCCGAGAAGACCAATCAACACATGTTATGTGGATAGCGGGTGTAGCCGGCACATGACAGGCAATCATGCCTTGTTATAAGATTTTAAGTTAAAGGATGGTACACATGTCGCCTTTTGTGGTGATGCGGGAGGAAAAATCAGAGGCGAGGGAACAGTATCCAATGGGATAATAAGCTTCGATAAAGTCAACATCTACTCACAGTTGAACTTTAATCTGTTAAGCGTCTCCCAAATTTGTGATAAATCCTACTCTGTATGTTTTGATGATTCTTTTTGCTACATGTAACACCCAAAATCTTGTCAAAATAAAAGAAAAGAAAGTATTAAGAGGAAAGCAAAAAGAAGCCAAAGATGAGGGGTGTTTTGTGTAAAAGTACACAAAAGTCAAAAGTGCACTTTATATGGGCATGGCCGCCCATATCACTCTTGCTGCTACTATGTTCAACCGAATCAGAAAAAGAAGAAGAAGAAGAAATTGAAGTTCTCTCGGTTCTAGAGAGAGAAAGAGGCTGTTTTTGATCTTGGTATGTATTTCTGTGCATAATTGGCTCGGTTTATGTTGGGTTTTGACCATGAAACCGATTTATATGTGTTTATGTGTTTCGTTGTTTGTTTTGCTTGTTTTAGGCGTTTGAACTCTTTTGCACACGAGTTTGGAGGAGTTTTGCTTGTTTGCTGCACTAGGTGAGTTCTAGACCCTAGTTTTTATGTGTTTTAAACTTTTTTGGGGCTGAAAATGCATGTATAAAAAGTTTTGCGGCTGTTTTATGCTTTACCGTATGTATATGGGTGATTGTGTTTGTGCTTTATGGTGATTTATGTGCTGTTGATGCTTGTGATGTTGTGTATAAGCTTCGAACAGATGGATAAGCATGTTTGGTTAGGAATTGTTGGTGTTTTCGTGGTTGTATGCCTGCCCTAGATGTTAAGCATGTTAGATTCATGATAAGGATGTGTTAGATTGAGTATTGGGGATTGAATAATTGCATAAGTGCATTTGCAGGTTGGTAGTTCATCCGCATTTAATTACTTTGTTCATGCGCATTGTTGTTTGTTCATTCACATTTGTAGTTGCCTATGCGCCCAAGTGTTCTTTCGAATTTCTTTTGCCTATGAGCAAAGGTTAGGTTTCAAAGATTAACGAACCAACCTTCCTTAGGATTGAGATTTTTCAAAAAGAATGATCCGGTGAGACCAAAACAATATGTTAAAGATCAATTCATTCCAAGGTCTGTAAGAATGAATAATAAATTTTGAAAATAAAAGTTTTTCAAAAATTAATCATTCAAAAAGTATGAATTTTCCAAATAATCAAAAATTTGTGAATAATAACATAATTGGTAAATTCATTTAAAATAAGCCTAATATAAACAAACTTCATTTCAAACAATTTACAATTGTTGATAAGTTTGGAAAACCCAAGACCATCTCGGCCTAGGTAGATAACTCAACTTAATTTCTTTGTTTTGCAGGTACGCCCGAGAAGACCAATCAACACATGTTATGTGGATAGCGGGTGTAGCCGGCACATGACAGGCAATCATGCCTTGTTATAAGATTTTAAGTTAAAGGATGGTACACATGTCGCCTTTTGTGGTGATGCGGGAGGAAAAATCAGAGGCGAGGGAACAGTATCCAATGGGATAATAAGCTTCGATAAAGTCAACATCTACTCACAGTTGAACTTTAATCTGTTAAGCGTCTCCCAAATTTGTGATAAATCCTACTCTGTATGTTTTGATGATTCTTTTTGCTACATGTAACACCCAAAATCTTGTCAAAATAAAAGAAAAGAAAGTATTACGAGGAAAGCAAAAAGAAGCCAAAGATGAGGGGTGTTTTGTGTAAAAGTACACAAAAGTCAAAAGTGCACTTTATATGGGCATGGCCGCCCATATCACTCTTGCTGCTACTATGTTCAACCGAATCAGAAAAAGAAGAAGAAGAAGAAATCGAAGTTCTCTCGGTTCTAGAGAGAGAAAGAGGCTGTTTTTGATCTTGGTATGTATTTCTGTGCATAATTGGCTCGGTTTATGTTGGGTTTTGACCATGAAACCGATTTATATGTGTTTATGTGTTTCGTTGCTTGTTTTTCTTGTTTTAGGCGTTTGAACTCTTTTGCACACGAGTTTGGAGGAGTTTTGCTTGTTTGCTGCACTAGGTGAGTTCTAGACCCTAGTTTTTATGTGTTTTAAACTTTTTTGGGGCTGAAAATGCATGTATAAAAAGTTTTGCGGCTGTTTTATGCTTTACCGTATGTATATGGGTGATTGTGTTTGTGCTTTATGGTGATTTATGTGCTGTTGATGCTTGTGATGTTGTGTATAAGCTTCGAACAGATGGATAAGCATGTTTGGTTAGGAATTGTTGGTGTTTTCGTGGTTGTATGCCTGCCCTAGATGTTAAGCATGTTAGATTCATGATAAGGATGTGTTAGATTGAGTATTGGGGATTGAATAATTGCATAAGTGCATTTGCAGGTTGGTAGTTCATCCGCATTTAAGTACTTTGTTCATGCGCATTGTTGTTTGTTCATTCACATTTGTAGTTGCCTATGCACCCAAGTGTTCTTTTGAATTTCTTTTGCCTATGAGCAAAGGTTAGGTTTCAAAGATTAACAAACCAACCTTCCTTAGGATTGAGATTTTTCAAAAAGAATGATCCGGTGAGACCAAAACAATATGTTAAAGTTCAATTCATTCCAAGGTCTGTAAGAATGAATAATAAATTTTGAAAATAAAGTTTTTCAAAAATTAATCATTCAAAAAGTATGAATTTTCCAAATAATCAAAAATTTGTGAATAATAACATAATTGGTAAATTCATTTAAAATAAGCCTAATATAAACAAACTTCATTTCAAACAATTTACAATTGTTGATAAGTTTGAAAGCCCAAGACCATCTCGGCTTAGGTAGATAACTCAACTTAATTTCTTTGTTTTACAGGTACGCCCGAGAATACCAATCAACACATGGTATGTGGATAGTGGGTGTAGCCGGCACATGACAGGCAATCATGCCTTGTTACAAGATTTTAAGTTGAAGGATGGTACACATGTCGCCTTTGGTGGTGATGCGGGAGGAAAAATCAGAGGCGAGGGAACAGTATCCAATGGGATAATAAGCTTCGATAAAGTCAACTTCTGCTCACAGTTGAACTTTAATCTGTTAAGCGTCTACTAAATTTGTGATAAATCCTACTCTGTACTTTTTGATGATTCTTTTTGCTACATGTAACACCCAAAATCTCGTCAAAATTAAAGAAAAGAAAGTATTAAGAGGAAAGCAAAAAGAAGCCAAAGATGAGGGGTGTTTTGTGTAAAAGTACACAAAAGTCAAAAGTGCACTTTATATGGGCATGGCCGCCCATATCACTCTTGCTGCTACTGTGTTCAACCAAATCAGAAGAAGAAGAAGAAGAAATCGAAGTTCTCTCGGTTCTAGAGAGAGAAAGAGGCTGTTTTTGATCTTGGTATGTATTTCTGTGCATAATTGGCTCGGTTTATGTTGGGTTTTGACAATGAAACCAATTTATATGTGTTTATGTGTTTCGTTGTTTGTTTTGCTTGTTTTAGGCGTTTGAACTCTTGTGCACACGAGTTTGGAGGAGTTTTGCTTGTTTGCTGCACTAGGTGAGTTCTAGACCCCAGTTTTTATGTGTTTTAAACTTTTTTGGGGCTGAAAATGCATGTTTAAAAGGTTTTGCGGCTGTTTTATGCTTTACCGTATGTTGTGGGCTGTTGTTGATGCTTTATACTATGTATAATGTGGCTTTACGTGGTGTGTTTATATTCGTATGCGTAAAGTATTATGTAACGAAGTGGAAGATAACGATAATGAAAAGTGGAACGTAATGAAAGAATGAAGTCTTGCAAGCAAAGATTGAGATGAGTGACCGTGTTGTCACAACAGACATGTAAGGGTTTTAATCCATGAGATTGACCCAAAAGATGTCGTGATGCTCACCCCGGTGCTGTGACGGTCTTCGGACATGAGGCGGGGGTGTTGCAAAAAGAGACGGGGTCCTTGTCGCATACCTCGATACTGTCGGTCTTCGGACATGAGTAGGGTATTGCATGAGACAGGATCCAAATTATAGTGAAAGATATGGATGCAAAGGTACAAAATGTACGAAATGAACGAATACATGAGTTAATGAAAGATAATTGAGTCTATACTTTGATGTATGTATGATGAATGCTCACGTGCGAAAGTAAAGGAAGTACTTTATTGAAAAGGATATTTTCATATATAAATCCTACAGAGTATTTTAAACCTTTTAAAACTAGAACTCACTCAGCAACGCTGACTTTTATGCATTTTCAGTTTCCAGGTAATTGTTGCTGAGGATGGCACATGGGGGAAGCTACTTGGCAGGGCAAGACTAGCATCCATTCATCTTTAATGATATTGTTGTTTTGTAATGCAATTAATATGATCTTTTTGTAACTATTAACAATTAACGATGTATTGTTTAGCAACAGTATTTATTAATGATCTGAATGGCTTTTGATATTAATTCCGCTACACTTGTTTATGAACTATGAAATGTTTTATATATATTGTGCTATGATTGACCAACTGTGAGGTCTTCGGGAGTGGGGCCTTACACTACATTTTGAAGCCAGGTTTTCAGATTAGCAAAGACTACGTGGTTGTTAAAGCTTTCAGGGATCGAGATGTACACAAACTGGATATGTCTCTAGTTGATCCATCTACAGAAACAACTTGTCTTATTGCTCAAGCATCAAATGACAAAAGTCAGCTTTGGCATAAACGTCTCGAACATTCCAACTTCAAGAATATGACCAAGCTCGTAGCAGGAAATCATGTTATCGGACTTCCATCAAAGAAGTTTTCCACTACAGATCTCTGCTCAGCATGTTTAAAAGGGAAACAGCACAGAGCGTCTTATAAGACCAAGCAGATAAACTCAAATTCCAAACCCCTTCAGATGTTGCATATAAACCTTTTTGGACCAACCAACGTGAAGAGTGTTGGAAGAAAATCATATTGTTTAGTTATCATTGATGACTTTACAAGATTTTCATGGGTTTTCTTTTTGGATGCTAAATCTGAAACGGCTGAATTATTAAAAGAATTCAACATAAAAGTAGAAAATCAACTTGAACAAAAAGTAAAAATAATACGAAGTGATAATGGTATGGAATTTAAAAATGTAACTATTGACATGTTTTGTGTAGAAAAAGGAATTACTCATCAGTTCAGTGCTCCCAGAACTCCACAACAAAATGGAGTTGCTGAAAGGAAGAACAGAACTTTGATTGAGGCTGCGCGATCCATGTTAGCAGATGCAAAAATTCCTATCACTTTCTGGGATGAAGCCATATCTACTACGTGTTTTGTACAGAATCATACTTTAATTGTGAAAGACAAACTGAAAACTCCATATGAGTTGATGTTTGGCAGGAATCCAAACATAGATTTTCTTAAATCTTTTGGTTGTCCAGTTATGATTTTAAATTCAAGTGATCAGCTAGGAAAATTTGATGCAAAATCTGATGATGGATTTTTTGTTGGATATTCATCTGTTTCAAAAGCATATCGAGTTTATAACTCTAGGACAAATGTTATACTTGAAACATTCAATGTTAAATTCCTTGAAAACTCTTTTCCATCAGTTTCAAATGGTCCAGCTTGGTTATTTGATTTAGATTCACTGTCAAACTCTTTTCAATCTAACTTATTTGACCAATCTAACTTGCTTGATTCTACAGGTGAGAAGAAAATTCAAAGAGATCTCGATTCTTTCAGTGATGATCAGATTCTGATGATATGGATGACTCAAGCCCAGATTATCCCTTCTTTTCTTTCTTAGAGATTCTATAATCCAATCTAATAATGATGAACATTCTCATCAAGATAATGATCTTTCCGTTTTAGAAAATCAAGATGTTTCACAACCTATTCCTAATGATGGTACAGAAATTGTACAACCTGAGTCAGGAACGTCATCTATTTCTGGTGATGTAGTTGATTCTGGTAATCTTGATTACTTTATCAACTCACCAACTTAAGTTCCCAATTTCAATCCACATTCTTCAAGCCTATTGCATTACCTTTCCAACTTGAATCAAACCAATCTGAATGTTCATGTTCAAGGGAATGAAATTCCAACATCTCGTATCCACAGGAACCATCCAACATCTCAGATTATTAGTCCATTGAATGTGAGAACTACGAGGAGTAAAACAAAACAAGCAAATGTTTGTTTATACTTGTGTTTTCTTTCTCAAATTGTTCCTAAAAATGTTATCGAAGCGTTAAAGGACAATAGTTGGATTGAGGCTATGCAAGAAGAATTATTATAGTTCCGCAAACAAGAAGTGTGGAATCTGGTGGATTTACCTGAAGGAGAAAATTCCATTGGCACAAAATGGTTGTTCAGAAACAAAACTGATGATAGAGGTGTTGTTATTAGAAATAAAGCGAGAATCATTGCACAAGGATACACTCAAGAGGAATGAATAGATTATAATGAAGTATTTGCTCCAGTTGCAAGACTTGAATCAATTTGTGTCTTCCTGGCTTATGCATCATTTATGAAATTCAAAGTGTATCAAATGGACGTAAAAGGTGTATTCTTGTATGGACCGATCACCGATGATGTGTATGTAAAGAAACCTCCGGGTTTTGAAGATTCACAATATCCACATCATGTGTACAAGCTCAGCAAAGCTTTATATGGTCTACATCAAGCCCCTAGAATCTGGTATGAAACGTTATCATAGCACTTAATCCAACATGGATACACGCGAGGGAAAATCGATCTGACTCTGTTTATCAAGAAGGATGCTGATTATCTTTTATGTGTACAAGTATATGTCGATGATATCATATTTGGTTCTACAAGTCCAAAATTGTGCAATGATTTCGAAGAAATATTGAAGTCTCGATTTCAAATGAGTTCTATGGGAGAAATAAATTCTTTCTTGGACTTCAAGTCAAGCAATCTGCAGATGGAATATTCATAAACCAAGAGAAGTTTGTCAACAAGCTCTTGAAGAAATTTAAACTGCAAGATTGTTAGTCCATCAGAACTCTAGCTGACGTAAACACCAAGATTGATCCTGATCCCAAAGGGAAATCTGTAGACCAAACTTTATACAGATCTATGATTGGTTCATTGATATATCTTACTGCATCTAGACCTGACATAATGTATGCTATTTGTGTCTATGCCAGGTACCAATTAGACCCGAAGGAATCTCACTTAATTGCTGTCAAACGCATATTCAGATATCTCAAAGGAAAACCGGCCTTAGGGTTATGGTATCCTTATGAAAGAAACTTTGAGTTATATGGGTATACTGATACTGATTATAGAGGAAGTTGTCAAGATAGAAAATCTACTATGGGTGGTTGTCAGTTTTTAGGACCTAGATTAGTCTCATGGCAATGTAAGAAACAAACAAATGTCTTCGTTTCAACCGCAGAAGCTGAGTACATAGCTGCTTCAGCCGGATGTTCTCAAATCCTTTGGTTACAAAACCAACTGCTGGATTACAGGTTCAACTTTCTTAAAACTCCAATTTACATTGATAACACTGCTGCTATGTTCATTACAGCTAATCCTGTCCAACATTAAAAACAAAACATATCGAGATTCGATATCATTTTCTCAGAGATAACTCTGAAAAAGGTTTAATCATTCTGATTCAAATTGCTACTGGCTGACCTTTTTACTAAAGCATTCTTACCGGGACGGTTTGTGTATTTGGTAGAGTCAATTGGTCTTATTAACCATATTTAAAAACTGGTTTTTGAGTATTTCAGTTAATTGAGTCTAAATATGATTAGAACCCTCTCTTATATGAATAGGACACAGCCAGAGAACCTGTCAAAGTTAATTGCCTGATTGTATTTTTGTGTGTGCATGTTTATTAGAAAAAGTAAAACCAAATACAAAATTAGAAAATTGAAAAATCAAAAGATAAAAATATAAAACAAAAACTACAAAAATAGAGACTTTCTTTGTTAATTCATTATTTAGAATGAATCTGTCATTGCAATATGTGAGAAATGATAGATACATTAGTTTGATCAGTTGCATACTTCGCTTTCGACTAAAGTCTGACATGATCAGATATGATGTGCAAGTAAGTTCATGCAATTAGTCTGAAAAATTAAATTCTTGTGATTAAACTAAATCACTCATGCATTTATGTTTGTCTATCTTAGCACTAATGAGTAGTGTTGATTTCTCAAATTGATTGCTTGTTAAGACCCAATCTCACACCTGATGGTGATATGAATAAACGTTGAGCTCTAATTATTTAAAGCATCTAACACTTCTCTGTTATGAGTCATCATAGACCTGAAGTGATGAGATATCCTTTGTTGTAAGTGATTACAGACCTGGATATTCTCTCTGATGCAACAAGATGCCAATGTGCACAAACACCAAATGAGATCTGGTTATAGTATATGTCAGGTTAACAAGTTGAGAACAGTGACTTCTTGCATATCTTTATGAGAATTAAGCTCTCTAAGTCTAAGTGTGACTGCATAATGTCATATCTAATTATACCTTAAACAATCCAAGAATTGAAAAAGTAAGTGTGCTGAATATCTTGCTAAATGCACTCATTTTCTGTCCTTAGATCTCGTGTCTCCTTTACTGTATAATGCTGACCTGGAACCCACTTGATCAGGATTTATTCACTGTCTATGACTATGCATCAATTTTTTATTTCAATGTGCTGATCTTAACTAATATGATCTCACTGCAGACATTGATTCATTTGTAAATATTAGATTTTTATTCTGCTTTAATTTTGATTTTTGCATGTTTTTCTGTGTGCAGGCATATTAACAATGATTAGTGTACTCTTCATATGACTTTCAAGAAACTTCTAACTTTGTTAAACTTAAAAGTTTAGGGGAGTAAGAAGAGTAAAAAGCAAAAATGTCTAAGAGAAAATATATTTCAAATTTCAAGATATAAAAAATCAAAATTTAGTGTTTTGGATGGAAAGGATGAAGCTAAAAAGTTCAAGTCTGTGTGTATTTGACATAATGTAAAAATGAACCTGAAAAATATTTTAAAGTGGAAAAGCTTCTTTCAACAGTAAAATATGAGACTATT
This sequence comes from Flaveria sonorensis, assembly GCA_025506505.1. Taxonomy (NCBI): domain Eukaryota; kingdom Viridiplantae; phylum Streptophyta; class Magnoliopsida; order Asterales; family Asteraceae; genus Flaveria; species Flaveria sonorensis. The sequence goes on from JACCIY010001387.1 coordinate 36,218, forward strand.
TGTTAATAATTAGAGACTAAAATGATGGGAAATTATTATTTGAAAAATAAATAAAAATGCAAAAAGTTCAAATTGAGGGTCTATTATGTAAATTTTGGGTGAAAGTCAAAATTTGACTAATTAAAGTCAAAATTTGATAATTGTTTTAATATTAGTATGTGAACATTGCTAATATGTCTAAACAATGTACAGGTGAAAGATCTGAAAATTACAAGTGTTAGACACATGAACGTCATCTCATGCGCCTAAACAGTGTTCATAAGTCCAGGATTAGGAGCATGATGATTTTTTCAAGATTTGTACAAGTGTTGGACGTTTCAGACAACCTCATGCGTCTAAACAGTTGTCAAGCGTCTAAACAGTTGTTATAAGTATGAAAAAATGTAGTTAAGTGTTGGGCGTTTCAACATTCTAATGCGCCTGCACAGTACCCGGACTTTCAAGAATTGGGCATATCAAGTGAAAATAACCAAGTGTTGGGTGTTTCAGCTTAGTCCATGCGCCTGAATAGTTCAAAAGCGCCTAAAACAGTGCTTCTGCGTCTGAACAGTTCTCATGCGTCTAAGCTCATGCGCACAAACAGTGCTCATGCACCTAAAAAATTTCACTCGGTATAAAAGCAACACTTCATGATTTCAGACATTTTTTTCTCAAAAACCCCTGAACACTCAAAACCCAGACACTCGATATACCATTGATTCACTCATTTCGATTGATTTCTGATCTTGTCTTGCATTCTATAGTGATATTATCCGATTCTAAATGTAAGTTGATGATCAAAATTACAGAAATTTCAGTTTAACAGGTTGATTGATTTGGGCGTATCGGACCTATTCGGGCGCATGAACCCTAGTCTAATGAATCTGTTAAGATTGTGAATGAATTGGATATAAGGACTGAGATTGATGATGAAATTTTAATGAAAAACATGATTTCGATCTCATTGATGCACTAAAATCTGTTTTTCATCAAACTTGAATCTGTGATGATTTTTCACATGTCGACTGTTGAAGATGAACAGTCAAAATTTTGAAGTTTTTTTGTAAAAAAAATGAAAATTAGTAATAAAATCATGTTTTAATCTGTTTTTGAAAAGAATTCATTGAATTAATGTTTTTTAAATCATTTTCATATTAACTTGAATGAAATTTGTCTTGAACAAGATCACTTAAACACTTAGAAAATTTTAAGTGCAAGTTAGTCAAAATGTTTAAAACATACTAAATCTTAAATTTCAATAAACTTTCAATTGATTTTAATTGATAATATTCAAGTTTCTAAATTTCTTGTTTTAATTTTGTAGATGAATGTATTAAAATTTAAGCCAAAGCATAATGTGGCAGCTTTACTAAATGAAAAAGTACAAGAGGCTGTTAGCTATGAAGAGATGATTAGATTCCTATTGAAAACTAAATATGTTTATGCCATGTGTTATCAGCCAATCATCTATGCAAGACTAATCAAGAAGTTCTAGAACACTGCATCTGTTGAGGTTAATGATGAAGGTAGGAAAGTGGTGAGGGGATTCATTACAAACCTCAGAATGATTGAAGTATCTAAAGATTCTATAAGAGAAGCTCTAAGATTAGGACCAAATAATCCTGATGATTTATCTGAATTGTATTTTAATGAATGTAGAGAGACATTCATGGAAATGGGTCACCCTAATCAATTTCCAAAGAAAAAATTCTTTAGAGCAAGAGTTTATAACCACTGGAAGCTGTTATGCTATATCTTTCAACACTGTATGTCTAAAAGGAGTGCTGGATGGAACTCTTTCCTAGTAGACATAGCATCTCCTATCGTAGCACTTGCAACTAATCGGAGATTTAACATGTCTAAGTGGATTCTAAATGGTTTTATCTTTAATTTGGAAAAAGGAACTAGGAACAAGTACTTGATGTATCCTAGATTTCTACAGATGATTATAAATGAAGAGTATCCAGATATACGTGTAGATGGAGTGAGTGGTGAAACTTTGATGCTAGAGCATATGTCTGAGATTTCTTATAAGAGACTTGCTATGGTCACTGGTGCTCAGAACATTCCTTTGTTTGATTATATAAGGAATGTGTCTAATGATGAAGTTGACATGAATATTGATCACTACCAGTTAATTGAAGAAGATCCTATAGATCCAAATGATCTTATAGAAGAAATACCTCAAGATTCATCTGAAGATAACGATGATGATGAAAATAATGATAATGATGATGATGAAAGTTCAATTTCTTCTGATGATAATGATAATGATGATGATGGTGGTTTTGATGGTGATGTGATGGAAATAGTTCATGATGATCTTCAAGAAGCTGACCAAGTTACTGAAGAAGCTCATGAAGAAAGACATGATGTTGTAGATGAAATTGATTCAGCTACTGAGGAAATCATTGAAGACTCTGATGAAAATGTTCAAGAGATTGACCAAGTTACTGAAGAAATTCATGATGATGACACTGAAGTTAATCAAAGTGAAGAAATTATTGGTGGAAGTCAAACTGTTGATGAGATAGTGAGTATGATTAAAGAGATGGCAGATACTAATGAACAGTTTGAGTTTAATGAGAATATTCAATACTTTGAAGTTGTTGAAACTGCAATTATAATGAATTTGTGAATGAACCTCAACAAGAAGTTAATGTAACAGAAGAAGTTAATTTTCAGCAGATTATTGATGAGCTGAAAGAAGAAAAGTTGAAGCAATTGAAAGTGGTAGAAGATTTGAAAGAAGTTAATGAGAAATTACAAGAAGAATTGAAAAAGAAAGATGATGTGATTGAAGAGTTGATAAAAAGCAAAGAAGACAATGTGAAAACATTTGAAGTAATGATGAAACATTATGATATCATGGAAGAACAATTCAAGAAGTTGAAGGAGAGCTATGATTTATTGAAAGAAGAATTAGAAAAAATGAAAGAAACACAAAAGTCTCCGTCTCCAGATTTGATGATTATTTCAAAAATTAATCAGATAGAAGTTGAGAAAGTTCCTGTTTTAGATAAAGGAAAGAGGAAAATAGATGATATTGATGTTTCAATTCTACCTGAATGTAACACCTGAAATTTCGTCAGAATAAAAAGGAAAGAAAAGTAATTTGAAGAAAATAAAAAGAAGGCAAAGTTGAGGGGTGCTTTGTGTAAATAGTACCAAAAAGTCAACAGTGGGTCTATAAAGAGCATGGTCGCCCATGCTCTTTTTGCTGCTGCTTTCCAAAGAAGAAAAGAAAGCTGGGTTTTGTGTTTTCTCTCGGTCGAATTGTGAAGAAGAAGAAGAATTATTCAAGGTTAGTAGGTTTTTGTGATTAATTGGTTTGGTTTCTTTGAGGTTTCAACCTTAGAAACTGATTTCTATGTGTTTTTGGTGTTTGGGTGTTTGTTTTAGCTTGTTCTAGGTGTTTGAACTCTTATGCACGCAAGTTGGGAGGAGATTCACTTGTCTGCTACAATAGGTGAGTTCTAGGACCCCGATTCTATGTTTTTAAACTTCTTTGGTGCTGAAAATGCATTTAAAATGTTTTACAACCATTGTATACGATAATTGTGTATGTATGTGTATGAAGTTCTATGTTCTATGAGGTTGTAAGCTTGTTCTAAGAGTTTAGCATGATTGATCTATGTTAAGAATGTATGGGAATGAGGTTTTAGAACTGGTTATAGCATAAGCTCACTGTGATAATTACCTAAGTGTTTTGTTCACCAACGTTCACTTTTGTTCACCCGCATTTGCCTTAATTCAGCCTATGTATCCATCAGCATTTCTTTTTATGCATGCGCATTTGCTACAGTATCCATCAGCATTTCTTTTTATGCATGCGCATTTGCTACAGTGTCCATCAGCATTTCTTTTACGACAGAATAATTACCAAGTGTTCATCCGCATTTGAAAGTGTACATCCGCATTTGCAAGTTGTTCATCCGCATTAGTTTTTGTTTATCCGCATTTGCTGTTGTTTATCCGCTTTGGTTTTTGTTCATCCGCATTTCCAAGTTGTTCATCCGCATTTGCAAGTTGTTCACCCGCATTGGTTTTTGTTCATCCGCATTTGCAAGTTGTTCATCCGCATTTGCAAGTTGTTCACCCGCATTGGTTTTGTTCATCTGCATTAGTTTAAGACAAGAAATTTTCTGGAATTTTGGAAGATCAAGATTAGGGTTTGACCATGGTTGACTTGATGCTTGTATCTGATTATGTTATGCATGTTGTGGGCTGTCCTTATGTGCCTATTATGATATTAACATGTGACTTTATATGGATTGCTTATGATCATAAAGTATTATTATTAATCAAGTGGAAGATTAATATTAACGAAAAATGGAACATAACGAATGAAAAGACTTGCAAGTAAAAATTTACACGAGGTGCACGACCATGTTCTCGTTAGCTCAACTGTGTACGGTTTAGCTAACCCAAAGGATGTACACATGGTCAATCTTTAAGATTGAGGGGACCACTGTTGCTGCCCCGGTACTGGTGCTAGCATATGTGCACCACAGATGGAGTCTATTTATAGACTTCAAGGCCCAGTACCAGGTTTATGTGCATTATATGGGGGGTATAGCACTTTGGTCCATATCGAAACTGAAAGATAATGATAATAAGCAAGAAAGAGAATGGTGATGATGTAATAGATATGATTTGTATGTATGGTGTGTGATCACATCCAAAAGAAAGATAAGATATTTTCTTTAAGAAGTATTTTGTATACAAATCTATCAAGATATTTTTATGATTTTAAAACTAGGACTCACTCAGCAAAGCTGACTTTTATGCGTTTTCAGTTGGCAGGTCATATTGCTGAGGATGGCACTCGGGGAGGCTACTCGTCGGGACAAGGCTGACATCCATTCATGAATATAAAATTGTTGTTTTGTAATGCAAACTAATGATCTTTTGTAACTATACCAAACATGTATTACTTAGCAACAGCGTTTATAAATAAATGAATGGCTTTTAAATGTTTAAATTCTGCTGCAATGTGATAATGAATTATGAAATGTTTTATGAATAGTGCTGTGAATGTCCAACTGTGAGGTCTTCGGAAACAGGGCCTTACAAGTTGGTATCGGAGCCAGGTTTAAGTGAAATGGTTAAATATTTTCAAAAAACCTAAACTTAAACTTAAAACGGGGCCGAATGGAGGAATGTCAGCCCGAGTAGCTTTGTGCCATCAGCTAATTCTTTTATAAAGTTAACCGGTATTATGTGCGCATGCAATTTGATTTATATGCTTTAGTAGATTTGAATACTGATGTAGTCAGGTTAGGAAATGCTCGGGGAACGAAGAGTAAAGTAAGTGGCTAATCATAACTGGCCACTGTAATTAGGGACTTACTATACCTAACATTAATTGAGCTATTACCTCGAATGACCGTGTTGGTGTTGGAACTTATAGTGTTAGAGGATGGTGGAGGTAGATCATCTAAGGCTTCTCGAGGTGGTGTATGGGGTGGTCGTGCTAGTAGACCCCGGGCCGCAAGGAACAAAACGAGGACCGCAGAGATGGCTACTGCTGGGCCTGATCTGCATCACCCAGAGGGGGTGGATGAGAGTGCTAACTTGAGAACCTCGGTGAAGGAGACAATGGTGGAGGAGGTTCACCAAGTCATGCAGACAATCCTACCGTCTGTCGTGACTGAAGTGATCCGAGCTGTAAGGGAGGATGAACGAAAGGAGAAGGAGGAGGAGAGGAGAACGACTGCTAGCAGGAGAGGTGATATGAGGGATCAAAATGAGGAGGAGGAGCTAAATGCTGGAGGGGGAGCCTCAAGTGATAATGAAGAGGTGGTGGTGCGGGAAACCACGAGGGGATGCAGCTACGGGGTATTCCAACGGTGTAAACCCCCTACTTTTGACGGCAACGGTAATGCTGCTACTGCCCATCGCTGGATAAGGGAGATGGAGGCAGTATTGAAGATCAGTGAGTGTTGGGAAGACCAGAAAGTGATGTTTGACACTAACTCGTTTATCGACTCGACACTATGTTGGTGGGACAATCTTGTCCAAGCCGAGGGTGACACGGCCATCGAGAGAATGAGATGGGGTGAGCTGAAGAAGTTGGTGATTGATGAATTCTGTCCTTACCGAGAACTCAACAAGACCGAAAGGGAGTTCTTACAGCTGGAGGCGGGAACTATGACCCACCAGCAATACACCACCAATTTTAACGAAATGGCGAGGTTGGTGCCGGATCAGGTTACGCCGGTATCGAGGAAGATCAATCGGTACGTTCAGGGACTACCGGCCGACATCCGCAGACAATTGATCGCTGCCCAACCAAGCACTTTTAGGTTGGCAGTGGATTTGGCGGGAATGTTGTATGATGAAAGGGAAGTAGCGGTGGTTGAGCTGAAGAAGACGGGTGGTAATAACAGGAGTTGGAACGGGAAGAGATTCGGGCGTGGTGGTTTCAACTCGAACAGTAAGAGGCCGAGGATGGATGATCACCGAGTGGTTACTCAAGCTCGGGGTTGAGGCGGTGTGATAAGTGTGGGAAGGAACATAGTAGGGAATGCCGCTTCGGAATGAATGTCTGCTACAAATGTGGCAAGCCCGGTCACATTTCAAAGATGTGTGGAGCCCCACGGTGCTTTAACTGTGGTGAAATCGGTCATATGAACAAGGACTGCAAGAAGCCAAGGGCTGAAAGTTCTGGGTTGAAGAAGAGGCAAGAAGAAGGAGGGCAGAGGGCAAGTGCAAGAGCCTTCACGATGACCCGAGAGGAAGCCCGGGTAGACCCCGACGTCGTGTCAGGTGTGTTCCTAGTAAACCAAACTTGTGCCTCTGTACTATTTGATTCTGGTGCTAGTAGGAGTTTTATATCTGCTGTCTTCTGTGCTAAATTACCTGTTAGTAGTAGGAGCATCGATGAACCTTTTGATGTAGAAACTGCTATTTGTAAGTCTACCAGAATTTTTGATATGATTGAGGATTGTGGCATAGAATTAGAAGCCCATAGGTTCTCCGCTAAACTATTTATGATGCCCCTAGGCGGGTTTGATGTAGTTCTAGGGATGGATTGGTTGGCAGCCTTTGAGGCAAACATCGTGTGTCGGAAGAAGATGATTCGGTTAGTTGCACCAGATAGGAGTTCAGTGATAGTTTATGGTGATCGCATCACTACGGTTCCGAAAGTGATTTCGATGGCAGTGGCAGAGAAGTGTATGAGGTGCGGATGCTGTGCCTACTTGGCATACATGAAAGATGTGGACGTGTCGATACCACAAATTTTCAGAAGTGCCAGTGGTACATGATTTCCCAGATGTGTTTCCCGAAGATCTACCAGGTGTACCACCAGACCATGAGATAGAATTTCAGATCGACCTGATACCCATTGCGCAACCTGTTGCCAAGGCACCGTATCGGTTAGCTCCGACCGAGATGAAAGAACTGATGTATAACGGGTTTATTAGACCGAGTATCTCTCCTTGGGGTGCTCCAGTATTATTCGTAAAGAAGAAAGACGGTAGTATGAGAATGTGTATAGACTATCGGGAGTTGAACAAGTTGACAGTGAAGAGCAGTTACCCCTTACCATGGATTGACGACCTGTTTGATCAGCTTCAAGGTGCCAGTTGGTTTTCCAGAATAGTTCTTCGATATGGCTACCATCAGCTGAAGGTAAAGGAACAAGATATCCTGAAGACAGTGTTCCGCACGCGTTATGGACATTACGCGTTTCTCGTTATGTCATTCGGTTTAACTAATGCGCTAGCTGCCTTTATGGATCTGATGAACCGAGTGTGTCGGCCGATGTTAGATAGATCAGTGATTGTGTTTATTGATGATATTCTGATTTATTCGAAGAGCAAAGAAGAACATGCTGGCCACATACGTGAAGTGTTGGAGACACTTAGAAAGGAGAAGTTGTATGCTAAATTCTCTAAGTGTGCTTTTTGGTTGCGGGAAGTTCAGTTTCTGGGTCATATGGTGAATACCGAACTAATTATGGTGGACCCGGCAAAGGTTGAGGCGGTAATGCAATGGAAGTCTCCAAAGACGCCATCCGAGATTCGCAGTTTCTTGGGTTTGGCGGGTTACTACCGAAGGTTTATCCAAAACTTTTCTAAGATAGCCTCACCTTTGACTAAGTTGACACGCAAGGATGTGAAGTTTGTGTGAGGACGAGAACAGGAGGATGCTTTTGAGGAGTTAAAGGCAAGATTAACTCAAGCTTCTGTTTTGATATTAGCTGAAGGGAGTGAAGACTTAGTGGTGTATTCGGATGCCTCCTATTCGGGACTGGGTTGCGTGTTAATGCAACGTGGGAGAGTAATAGCCTACACGTCATGACAGTTGAAAACCCACGAGGTCAATTATCCCATGCATGATTTGGAGCTCGCGTCTATGGTCTTTGCATTAAAGATTTGGCTGCATTACCTGTACGGGGTGAAATGCACAATCTTCACGGACCACCTGGAGCCTAAAGTATTTCTTCGAACAGAAAGATCTCAACATGAGGCAGAGAAGGTGGTTAGAGTTGATCAAAGACTATAATTGTGAGATCCATTACCACCCGAGCAAGGCCAATGTAGTGGCCGATGACCTTAGCCGAAAGGAGAGACCCGAACTGATTCGGGTAAAGGCGTATTTGGTGATGACCTCAAAGGTGATAACGCAAGTTAAAGAGTTTCAAAATGAGGCGTTAAAAGAAGATCACCTCAACTCCAAAAGGATGAGAGGTTTAGTCACTGAATTGGGAGGGAATACCCACGGGGTTAGAACCCGCTTTGGACGAATGTGGATTCCTTGATATGGGAATCTACGTGGGCGAATTATGGACGAAGATCATAAAACTCGATACTCCATTCATCCCGATGCTACCAAGATGTATCAAGACATGAAGAAAGACTACTGGTGGCCAGGTATGAAACGGGACGTGGCAGAGTATGTAAGTAAGTGCCTTACTTGCTTGCAAGTGAAGGCAGAACATCAGAAACCATACGGGAAGATCCAACCGTTGGATATACCCGAGTGGAAGTGGGAGCACATCACCATGGACTTCATAACGAAGCTACCCCATACTATGAAGGGGTGCGATACCATCTGGGTGATAGTTGACCGATTGACAAAGAGTGCTCACTTCCTACCGATCCGCGAGACGTATTCCTCCGAAAGACTGGTGGACCTGTTCATCAAAGAGATTGTAGCTCACCATGGTGTGCCGGTGTCTATTGTGTCAGATCATGACACCCGGTTCACATCGAAGTTTTGGAAGAGATTCCATGATGCCATGGGGACGAGACTACACATTAGCACGACTTACCATCCTTAGACAGATGGTCAGTCTGAGCGGACGATTCAGACGCTCAAGGATATGCTCCGAGCATGTGTGATCGACTTTGGAGGAAGTTGGGATGATCACCTACCATTAGCAGAGTTCTTGTACGACAGTTATCATGCCAGCATTGGTATGCCACCATACGAGATGCTGTACGGTTGGAGGTGTAGAACGCCCATGTGTTGGGGAGATATTGGGTAGAAAGAATTAGGAAGCATCGAGGTGATTGAGGCTACGACTGAGAAGCTGGAAAAGATCAAAGCCTTCATGAAGGCGGCGAAGGATAGACAGAAGTCGTATGCCGATAAGAGGCGTAGACCCATTGAGTTCAACGTGGGTGATAAAGTTATGTTAAATTTCTCGCCTTTGAAAGGGATCATCTGGTTCCGAAAGAGGGGCAAGTTGAGTCCAAGATACATAGGGCCTTTCCGAATTATTACACTAGTAGGAGAGGTGGCTTATCGACTAGAATTGCCTGATGAGTTGAATGGGATTCACCCAACATTCCATGTATCTCATCTAAGAAAGTGCTTAGCCGATGAAGATATGATTGTACCATTGGATGATATTGAAGTGGATGAACGGCTCAATTATATGGAGCAACCAGTGGCAATCGTCGACCAAAAGGAGAAGAGATTGAGAAATAAAGTGGTTCCACTTGTGCGGGTACAGTGGAAACACCGAAAAAGATCCGAGTCTACGTGGGAGACCAAAGAAGAGATGAGACACCATTACCCATAGTTATTCGAAGAGTGACAGGTTTCGGGGACGAAACCTCTTTAAGGGGGGTAGACTTGTAACACCCGAAATTTCGTCAGAATAAAAAGGAAAGAAAAGTAAGAAAATAAAAAGAAGGCAAAGTTGAGGGTGCTTTGTGTAAATAGTATCAAAAAGTCAAAAGTGGGTGTATAAAGAGCATGGGCCCATGCTCTTTCTGCTGTTGCTTTCCGAAGAAGAAAAGAAAGCTGGGTTTTGTGTCTTCTCTCGATCGAACTGTGAAGAAGAAGAAGAATTATTGAAGGTTAGTAGGTTTTTGTGATTAATTGGTTCGGTTTCTTTGAGGTTTCAACCTTAGAAACTGATTTCTATGTGTTTTTGGTGTTTGGGTGTTTGTTTTGGCTTGTTCTAGGTGTTTGAACTCTTATGCACGCAAGTTAGTTGGAGATTCACTTGTCTGCTGCAATAGGTGAGTTCTAGGACCCCGATTCTATGTTTTTAAACTTCTTTGGGGCTGAAAATGCATTTAAAATGTTTTACAACCGTTGTATATGATAACTGTGTATGTATGTGTATGAACTTCTATGTTCTATGATGTTGTAAGCTTGTTCTAAGAGTTTAGCATGATTGATCTATGTTAAAAATGTATAGGAATGAGGTTTTAGAACTGGATATGCACTCTGCCACGTCCCGTTTCATACAGGTCTGATGGTTTATCCACATTTACACTGTGATAATTGCCTAAGTGTTTTGTTCACCCGCATTCACTTTTGTTCACCCGCATTTGCCTTAATTCAGCCTAAGTATCCATCAGCATTTCTTTTTATGCATGCACATTTGTTACAGTATCCGTCAGCATTTCTTTTTATGCATGCACATTTGCTATAGTGTCCATCAGCATTTCTTTCACGACAGAATAATTACCAAGTGTTCATCCGCATTTCCAAGTGTTCATCCGCATTTGCAAGTTGTTCAGCCGCATTGGTTTTTGTTCATCCGCATTTGCAGTTGTTCATCCGCATTGGTTTTTGTTCATTCGCATTTGCAAGTTGTTCATCCGCATTTGCAAGTTGTTCACCCGCATTGGTTTTTGTTCATCCGCATTTGCAAGTTGTTCATCCGCATTTGCAAGATGTTCACCCGCATTGGTTTTATTCATCCGCATTAGCTTAAGACAAGAAATTTTCTGGAATTTTGGAAGATCAAGATTAGGGTTTGATCATGGTTGAGTTGATGCTTGTATCTAATTATGTTATGCATGTTGTGGGCTATCCTTATGTGACTATTATGATATTAACATATGAGTTTATGTGGATTGCTTATGATCATAAAGTATTATTATTAATCAAGTGGAAGATTAATATTAACGAAAAGTGGAACATAAGGAATGAAAAGACTTGCAAGTAAAAATTTACAGGAGGTGCTCGACCATGTTGTTGTTAGCTCAACTGTGTACAGTTTAGTTAACCCAAAGGATGTACACAGGGTCAATCTTTAAGATTGAGGGGACCAGTGTTGCTGCCCCGGTACTGGTGCCAGCATATGTGCGCCACGGATGGAGTCTATTTATAGACTTCAAGACCCAATACCAGGTTTATGCGCATTATATGGGTGGTATAGCACTTTGGTCCATATCGACACTGAAAGATAATGATAATAAGCAAGAAAGAGAATGGTGATGATGTAATGGATATGATTTGTATGCATGGTGTGTGATAACATCCGAAAGAAAGATAAGATATTTTCTTTAAGAAATATTTTGTATACAAATCTATCAAGATATTTTTATGATTTTAAAACTAGGACTCACTCAGCAAAGCTGACTTTTATGCGTTTTCAGTTGGCAGGTAATATTGCTGAGGATGGCACTCGGGGAGGCTACTCGTCGGGACATGGCTGACATCCATTAATGAATATAAAATTGTTGTTTTGTAATGCAGACTAATGATCTTTTGTAACTATACCAAACATCTATTACTTAGCAACAACGTTTATAAATAAATGAATGGCTTTTAAATGTTTAAATTTCACTTCAATGTGATAATGAATTATGAAATGTTTTATGAATAGTGCTATGAATGTCCAACTGTGAGGTCTCTGGAAACGGGGCCTTACACTGAATCATCATCCAAAGTACAAAAGATTGTTGATGAACCTGCTAGAGAAGAAGAAGAAGAGTATGATATTCATGAAACCATTGTAGCTCTTGAAGATATTGAAGCTGAATATGGTGATGAATGGTATAATGAAGTATTAGATGATGAAGATTTAGCAGAAGCTAATGTTGATGAACATTATTCACCAATTGATGTAAGTCATGATGATATTCCTATGGATATTGAAGAAAGGTATAATTATCTGGTCAAGATGAAGTATAACAGAGTATTTTTAGATGGGTTGACTATATCTCAAATCAATAAAGAGTTTGAGAAGTGCATAGCTGCTGAATCTAGTGCACCAATTGATCCGAATGAGATAGTTGTTGAACATGGTGAATGGAATCCAATTAGTGAAAGTATAAATGTTGATGATATCCCAACATCAGAATTACATCATCCAGATCCCAATTGCCTTAAGAACATGGTTACAATCAAGAAACTATCCATGGAAGAAGCTTAAGAGATTACAAGCAGAATCATTAAGGAATTTGGTAAGGAGCTTTCAAGAAACAGAAAGACAAACAAACAAGATGATTGTGCTAGACATGGACAATCCTCAGTACTTAGAAATAACAAAAAGAACTAGAATTTTGAAGCCTCAAGAAATTAAGTCTATGGCTAAGAAAAGCACAGCTTATGAAGGAAGAAAGAGCTTATGAAGATGTTTCCAGAGACTGAATGACAAAGTTATCAAGTCTCTATGGAACAAAGGCAATTGTGGAACAAAGCTCGAACTGCTGGTGATCTAGTACGTAATGTTTTGCAGAAAGGGCAATCTATTTCTATGTTACTAAATGCCATGATTGTTCCTGATACTACAAAAGAAGTGAAGATCGTTGCATGGAAATATGATGAGATTTTTTATGCATTCTTGATTAAACGAGTCAATGCAATATGTGATGTTTATCATTTCTACTCGAGTATTATTAAATTACCTATTTAAGATTTAAAGGAAGTGAATAAATTGCCATTGATCAATCCAACAAGAGCAAGCCGAGGAGAGAACTTTGTGCATTTATTGAACAGAGGGATAAATAGAATGAGTTCATTCTTACAAATAAGATGTGATCAAGAAGATAAGGAGTATTTTCAAACATTAAAGAAGAAGAGAAAAGGAGTTGATAATGATGTAGGTGAAGAAAAGTTTTTGGATGCTTTCAGTGACCAATATTTTTTTGAAAAAGTCACAAATCCTATATTGAAAGTCATTGATGGATCTCAACAATCAAAACCAATTTTGAGATGGTTTTACAATGCTGACACATTTGAGCTAAAGTTAGTATGAGATTTGAATGATTGGGATCGTGATATGATTTCTTTCTTTGGTGTTTTTGAGCTAAAACTTTTGCATCCCAGTTACATTTCATTCTTATCTATCTAGAAGTTTGAAAAAGTTGTTCTAGACATAGCTGAAAATGACAAGAAGTATTTTGTGTCAATCATTAAAATGATGAATGCAGTAATGGAAAGGATATCATTGAGGAATGCATTGGCATATGCTAATATTGTGAAGAAAGATATCAAAGATATTGAGTTCATGAGAATATCAAGCAAAGGGGTTTTAGAAATTCATTGCAATGATAAGCCAAACCCAATTGAACTTTATGCTAACATTGATATTGCAGGTTTATCGAAGGAAACTTTGGAAGTGATGAACAAGATGGAGATCAAAACAAATGAAGCTAAACCAGAGCAACGCATCTTAGCTAGAAAGTTCAAATCATCTATTGCTAAAGCCTTAAGAGAACAAGAACTTTATAGAGAAAAGCTATTATTAAAGATTAAAGAAGATCCTGAAGACTTCTTTGATTTATGAAGATTGAAGACTGGAGATAAAGCATGAAGACTGAAGAAAAGATTGAAGACAAAGATATGAAGACTGAAGATTGATTTTGAAGACCGAAGACAATGTCAATCTTAGGGGGAGTATTGTAGATGCTTCTTAAGATTAACATTTAGTCTTTATGTGTCTTGAATAGTTTTTGTCAAGTATAGGGACTTGTAAATATTTGTTCCTTTTGTATTGATAGTATAAATAGCATAGATAAGGTATGTGTAGGAGTTAGATACATCTTAGAAGCACCTAAGAATGAATTGTAAATGTTTTCTTTCTACACTTGTACTCTCTATGCATTCTATCAATGAAACTATGAATTTTTGTGATATGTACTCTCTATAAAGTTTGTAGATGCTTCTTAAAGATTAACATTTAGTCTTTATGTGTCTTGAATAGTTTTTGTCATAGTATAGGGACTTTTTTGTAATTATTTGTTCCTTTTGTATTGATAGTATAAATAGCATAGATAAGGTATGTGTCCAGAGATGCAAGCCCCTACCGCTGCTACTCACCGATGGGTGAGGGAAATGGAGGTGGTGCTCGATATCAGTGAGTGCCAAGAGGATCAGAAGGTGAAGTTTGCTACCTACTCATTTGTGGACTTGACCTTATGCTAGTGGGACAATATTGTCCAGGTCGAGGGCAGCAGGGCTGTTGGGAGGATAAGGTGGAGTGAACTGAAGAATATGGTGATCGAGGAGTTTTGTCCTCACAGGGAGCTTGACAAGATTGAGAGCGAGTTTTTAAAGCTGGAGGCGGGAACCATGACACACTAGCAATACACGACTAAGTTCAATGAGATGGTAAGGATGGTGCCGGAAAAAGTGACGCTGGTGTCAAGGAAGATCAAGAAGTATATCCAGGGTTTGCCGGCAAATATCCGCAGGCATATGATCGCCGCTCGGTCGAGCACCTTTAGGTCGGTGGTTAATCTGGCCTAGAGACTATAGGATGAGAGATAGGTGGCGGTAGTGGAGGTGAATAAAAAAGGTGACAGTAACAAAAATTGGAAGGGAAAAGATTTGGCAGTGGTGGTTTCACCCCAAAAAGTAAAAAGGCAGGAATGGATGACAGGAGGGTGGTGACGATAGGTATTGGGTCAAGGATGTATAATAGGTGTGGGAAGGAGCATGTGGGGGAATGCAAGTGGGGATCAAATCTCTGCTTCAAGTGTGGGAAGCCCGGTTATATGGCAAGGGATTGTGGGGTGATGAGGTGCTACACTTGTGGCGAGACTAGGCATATGAGTAGAGATTGCAGGAAGCCGAGGGCTGAAAGTTCTGGGGCAAAGAAGGGGACCGAGAAGGATGGGCAGGGAGCAAAATCCAGAGCATTCACGATGACCCCGGAGGAGGCTAGGGTGGACCCTGATGTCGTGTCAGGTACGTTCCTAGTAAACCAAACTTGTGCCTTTGTATTATTTGATTCTGGTGCTAGTATGATTTTATTTCTGCTGCCTTCTATGCTAAGTTGCCTATTAGGAGTAGAAAGATTGATGAGCCCTTCGATATAGAAACTGTCATTTGTAAGTCTACCAGGATTTCTGATCTGATAGAAAATTATGACATAGAGTTAGAAGGCCATAGGTTCTCAGCTAAATTATTCATGATGCCCCTAGGTGGATAAGATGTGGTTCTAGGGATGGATTGGTTAGCAGCCTATGAGGCAAATATTGTGTGTCGTAAGAAGATGATCCGATTGACTGCACCTGATGGGAGTTCGGTGACGATCTACGGTGATCGAGTTACTACGGTTCCGAAGGTGATTTCGATGGTGGTGGCAGAGAAGTGCATGAAACGTGGATGTAGTGCCTACCTGGCATACATGAAGGATGTGGATGCGTCAGTACCACAATTGTCCGGCGTACCAGTTGTGTGTGACTTTCCAGACGTGTTCCCAGTAGATTTACCAGGTGTGCCACCGGACCATGAGATTGAGTTCCAAATCGACTTGATACCTAGTGCTCAACCTGTTGCCAAGGCACCGTATCAATTGGCTCCTTCTGAGATGAAGGAACTGATGGTTCAGTTGCAAGAGTTGTTGGGATCATTTGATCGAGTATCTCTCCCTGGGGTGCTTCGGTCTTGTTTGTAAAGAAGAAGGATGGTAGTATGAGGATGTGCATCGACTACAGTGAGTTAAACAAGTTGACAGTGAAGAACCGGTATCCACTACCCAGAATTGATGACTTATTTAACCAGCTCCAAGGTGCCAGTTGGTTCTCGAGGATAGATCTTTGATCTGGTTACCATCAGTTGAAGGTGAAGGAGCAGGATATACCTAAAATAGATTTTCGCACGTGTTTTGGACATTATGAGTTTCTTGTTATGTCTTTTGGTTTAACTAACATGCCAGCAGCCTTTATAGATTTGATGAACCAGGTGTGTCGGCCGATGTTAGATAAATCAGTGATTGTGTTTATCGATGATATCCTGATTTATTCGAAGAGCAAAGAAGAGCATGGCGGTCATATTCGTGAGGTATTGGAGTCACTTAGAAGAGAGAAGTTGTATGCTAAGTTCTCCAGGTGTGCTTTCTTGTTATGCGAGGTTCAATTTTTGGGTCATGTGGTAAATTTTGAAGGGATCATGGTAGACCCGACAAAGATGGAGGCGGTGATGCAGTGGAAGTCTCCAAAGACACCATCTGAGATCCATAGTTTCTTGGGTTTAGCGGGCTATTACAAGAGATTCATTCAAGACTTTTCTAAGATAGCCTCACCATTGACCAAGCTGACCCGCAAGGATGTGAAGTTTGTATTGGGTCTGGAATAGGAGAACGCTTTTGAGGAGTTAAAGACAAGATTGACTCAAGCTCCTGTCATGATGTTACCCTAAGGGAATGAAGACTTGGTGGTCTATTCAGATGCTTCTTATTCAGGATTGGGTTGGGTGCTGATGCAACGGGGAAGGGTTATACCCTATGCGTCTCGAGAGTTGAAAATCGATGAGGCTAATTACCCTACTTATGACCTAGAGCTAGCGTTTGTGGTCTTTGCATTGAAGATTTGGAGGCACTACTTGTACGGGACGAAGTGCACTATCTTCACTGACCATAAGAGCTTGACGTATTTCTTTGGGCAAAAGGATCTTAATATGAGGCAGGTGAGGTGGTTAGAGTTGATCAAGGATTATGATTGTGAGATCCACTACCATCCGGGCAAGGCCAACGTAGTGGCGGATGCCCTTAGCCGAAAGAAGAGACCCAAGCCAATCCGGGTGAAAGCTTACCAGTTTGTGATGACCTCCGATTTGATGGCACAGGTTAAGAAATTTTAAGATGAGGCACTGAAGGAAGACCGAATCAGCTCCGAAAGAATGAAAGGTCTAGTCTCGGAGTTAGGTGAGAACATTCTCAGAGTTAGAACCCGCTTCGGGGGAATGTGGATCCCTCGTTATGGAGACCTACGGGGGAAAATCATGGATGAAGCTCATAAGACTCGATACTCCATTCATCCCAGTGCTACAAAGATGTATCATGATATGAAGAAAGATTACTGGTGTCCGGGTATGAGGCGTGATGTAGCAGAGTATGTGAGCAAGTGCCTTACTTGCTTGCAAGTGAAGGATGAACATCAGAAGCCATATGGGAAGATCCAACCTTTGGATATAGTCGAGTGGAAATGGGAGCACATCACCATGGACTTCATTACGAAGTTACCACGTACGACAAGCGGGTACGATGCTATATGGGTGATAGTTGACCATTTGACGAAGAGTGCTCACTTTCTATCGATCCATAAGACATATTCTTTTGAGTGGTTGTCAAATCTGTTCATCAAAGAGATTGTGACGCGTCTTGGTGTACCAGTGTCTATCGTGTCTGACCGTGACACTCGGTTTACATATGGAAGAGATTTCATGACGTGATAGGGACGAGGTTGCACATCAGCACGGCTTATCATCCTCAGACGGATGGTCAATCAGAGAGAACTATACAGATGCTTGAGGATATGCTCCGAGCATGCATCACTGATTTCGGAGGAAGTTGGGATGAACATTTACCGTTACCTGAATTCTCATGCAACAACAGTAATCATGCCAGCATTGGTTTGCCACCATATGAGATGCTATACCGTAGGAAGTGTAGAACGCCCGTATGTTCGGGTGACATCGAACAGAAGGAGTTGGGTAGCGTTGAAGTGATCGAGGCTATGAATTGAAAGTTAGAGAAGATCAAAGCCTTTATGAAGGCGACAAAAGATAGGCAAAAGACATATGCTGACAAGAGACGTAGACTGATTGAATTCAAGGTGGGTGATAGAGTTATGCTGAAGGTTTCACCTTGGAAGGGGATTATTCGGTTCAAAAAGCGAGGTAAGCTGAGCCCGAGGTATGTAGGACCTTTCTGAATTATTGCTCGAGTAGGAAAGGTGGCCTATAGGTTGGAGCTACCCGATGAGTTAAGTGGAATTCATCCGACATTCCATGTTTCTCATCTGAGAAAGTGCTTAGCCGATGAAGATATGATTGTGCCACCGGAGGATATTGAGGTAGATGAACGGCTCAATTATTTGGAGCAACCAGTGGCCATCATTGATAGAAAAGAGAAGAGGCTGCCGAATAAAGTGGTTCCACTGGTGCGAGTGCAGTGGAGGCACAAGAAGGGATCTGAGTCTACGTGGGAGACCAAGGAAGAGATGAGACAGCATTATCCACAATTGCTCGAGGAATGACAGGTTTTGGGGATGAAACCTATATAAGGGGGGTGGACTTGTAACACTCGGATATTTTAAAAAAAGGAGAAAAAAAGAAAAGAAAAGAGAAATATAAAGAAAGAATGGTGAAATAACCCAAGTTGAGGGGTTAAAGTTGTGCAAGAGGCAAACTTTATTATTATTATGTTTAAAAAGTGGGCATGGCCACCCACTCTTCCTGCTCACCAACTGCTTAACAACATAAATGAAGAAAAGCAGAGTTCCCATCGGTTTAAGAGAGAAGAAGAAGAAGAAGATAGACTAGAAGGAAAGTTTTTGTATATTTTGTTTGATTTCAGCTAAATTTTCAGCTTGTGGACCGAGTCTTATGTGTTCGTCTGTGTTCGGTTGGGTGTTTTTGGTGTGTTTATGTGTTTGAACTCCAAGTGCTCTCGAGTTTGGAAGAGTTTTACTTGAAGGCTGTTGTAGGTGAGTTCTAGATCCCCGGTTTTTTCTGTTTTAAACTTGTTTTGGGGCTAAAATGCATGTAAATTATTGTTTTTGCAAATTCCAGTATGTTGAAACCATTTGTGTTCCCTTGTTTTATGTGGGTATGTGTGTTTATGAATGTTTGACTGAATCCTATGGTTGTATGCTTGTTTTATGTGATTAATATGCTAGATTTGGGCTAAGAATATGTTAGTATGATGATTGGGAACTGAAATTAGTATAAGTTAGAACTGGCATAGTACCCATGCGCCCAAACTGCCAATGCGCCCAAGTGTTTGCCCATGCGCCTAAGTTTCCCATGCGCCAAAGTACCCATGTGCCTGCAGAGTACTCGTGTGCCTGCATAGTTCCTATGAGCCTAAGTTTTTTTTTCATACGCCTAGGTGTTTGCTCATGCGCCTAAGTTTTTCCCATGCGCCCAAGTGTCCCATGCGCCCAAGTGTCCCATGCGCCTAACTATCTGTGCACCTGCATCATGCGCCTAAGTTGCCTTAGAATTTTTCTGAAATTTTGGGAAATAGAAATTTATGGTTAAGCTCTGGAATGTTTTGGTGGGTTATGTTTGTTCATGTTATGCATGTTTGTGGCCTGTTATTGATGTTCCTTATTACGTATTATTACGTGACTTTACGTGGTGTGTTAATGCTCTTGTACGTAACGTATTATATAATGAAAGTGAAAGACATCGTTAACGAAGTGCAACATAATGAAAGAGTATAAAGTCTTGCAAGCAACTGAAAGGAGGTTCACAACTCATTGAGGGGTTGTTAGCTCAATTGTCTGCGGTGTAGCTAACCCATGAGGATGCACACATGGGTCAATCTTTGTGATTGACCAATAAGTACGAAATGAGACCCTTTTTGCTTGCCCTGGTACTGGAGTCAGCTTCGTGCACAATGTTAGGGGTCTATTTATAGACTTCAGCCCAGTACCAGCTTCGTGCACAATATTTGGGGTGTAGCATATGACACTGGTCTAGATGAAAATGAAAGATAATAATGAAAGTTCGAAATGTACGAAACGTATGAAAAGAATGTTGAAAGATAATAATGATATTATCAAGATGTATGTATGTTATGGGATCACGAACGAAAGTAAAGGAAAGGTTTTTACTAAAGGTAAAGTAGTTTACTATTTAAAACTAGAACTCACTCAGCAACGCTGACTTTTTATGCATTTCAAGTAGGCAGGTAGCTTGTTGCTGAGGATGGCACGAGGGTGAAGCCACTTGGCGGGCAAAGACTAGCATCCATCTCATGCAATAATAATGATGTTGTTTTGTAATACAACTAAGTGACATTTTGTAATCTTTTAAACGATGATGTATTACTTGGCAAATGTATTTATTAAAGCATGAAATGGTTTTTGATGAATTATTCCGCTGCAATATTTTATTTACTTAATAAATCTTAATATGTTTTGATACAAATGAGGTTGTGATTGACCAACTGTGGGGTTCCCGGGAACGGGGCCTTAAATAAACAGCCAGCATAGCAGGATGAACAGAAAGGCTGTTACGAGTGTGGTCAGACTGGGCATTTCAAGAGGAATTGCCCAAAACTCAGGAAGAATAATGGTGGTGGGAATAGTGCTGATAACCGAAAGGACCATGGTGGAAATGGAAATGAAAATGGTGGTGCCAAGGGTAGAGCCTTCGTCATTGGAACAGGTGAGGCTTGTAATGACCCTTCTACTGTAACTGGTAAATTTCCTATCAATGGTTGCTTTGCCTCGGTGTTGTTTGATTCTGGTGCTGATAGGAGTTTCATTTCTCATAAAATTAGTAACTTACTAGATGCTACATCTACGGCCTTAGACTCGAACTACACCGTAGAAATAGCTGATGGTAAGATTATAAAGTCTTCCCATATATACCAAGGTTGTAAGATAAGTTTGTCTAGGCATGATTTTGATATTGATCTTTTATCTATTACGCTCGGTAATTTTGATGTCGTGGTTGGTATGGATTGGTTGTGTAGGAGCCAAGCCGAAATCATTTGTCATGAGAAACTTATCTGACTACTTCTGCCTGATGGAGAGATACTCACGGTGGAAGGTGACAAGAGTGGTGTTGTGGTTGGCATCATCTCTTACATGAAGGCTCAGAAGTGCCTGAGGAAAGGGCATGCGGCAACTTTAGCCTTAGTTACTGAAAAGGGCACAGAGGAGAAATGACTTGAAGACATTCCTGTTGTTATGGACTTTCCTGAGGTATTTCTAGAGGATTTGCCTGGCCTTCCTCCACACAGGAAAGTAGTGTTTCAGATTGAGCTGACACAAGGAGCTGCCCTTATCGCTCGAGCGCCATATCGGTTGGCACCGAACGAAATTCAGGAATTGTAAAAACAGTTGTAGGAATTGTTAGACAAAGTGTTCATAACCCCTAGTTCTTCACCTTGGGGAGCACAAGTGTTATTTGTGAAAAAGAAGGATGGAACCTTTCGGATGTGTATTGACTACCAGAAACCAAACAAGGTTACAATAAAGAATCGTTACCCTCTTCCACATATCGATGACTTATTTGACCAATTGCAAGGATCAAGCTACTACTCAAAGATCGATTTGAGGTCTGGATATCATCAGCTCAGGGTTCGAGAAGAAGACATATCGAAGACAGCCTTCAAAACTCGATATGGGCATTTTGAGTTTGTAGTTATGCCCTTTGGATTGACAAATGCTACTGCAGTCTTTATGGACCTCATGAACTGTGTTTGTAAACCCTATTTAGACAAGTTTGTCATTGTCTTCATTGATGACATACTCATTTATTCCAAGAATACAGAGGAACATGAGGAACACTTAAGACTTATTCTAGAGTTTCTGAAAATAGAACATCTATATGCAAAGTTTTCTAAATGTGACTTCTGGATGAAATAAGTATAGTTTTTAGGGCATGTAGTCAACGAGAAAGGCATTCATGTTGACCCGTCTAAGATTGAGGCAATCAAGAATTGGCCTACGCCGACGACGCCTATAGAGGTGCGTTAATTTCTTGGATTAGCGGGTTAATATCAGTGTTTCATAGAAGGATTCTCGAAACTTGTACAGCCCTAAATCATAAAGGAACTGTTTACCAATGGGGTAGTAAGGAAGAAGCGGTTTTCCAAGCGCTTAAAGACAAGCTGTGTAGTGCACCAATCTTGGCGTTGCCAGAAGGAACGGACGACTTCGTGGTGCATTGTGACGCGTCAATCCAGGGTTTGGGTTGCGTGTTGATGCAACGCGAGAAAGTTATAGCTTATGCATCAATACAGCTTAAGGTGCATGAGAAGAACTATACAACTCATGATCTAGAGTTGGGAGTTATAGTATTTGCACTCAAGATCTGGAGGCATTATTTTAATGGAACCAAGTGCATGATCTTTACTGATCACAAAAGCCTTCAGCACATCTACAAACAGAAGGAACTGAACATGAGACAATGACGATGACTGGAACTATTGAATGATTACGACTGTGCCATCAAGTATCACCCGGGAAAGTCTAATGTGGTATGGTCCTCCCGTTCCATCATCTAGCTTATGTTCTTCATGTAGCATTCAGACCGAATGACTCTATGAAATTACGTTGATACTTCCACATATTATGGGTTCTTATGTACCTATGGGTGCTATGTTGGATTTGAATCAGATTTCGGATCAATCTATATTAATTGACTGCCTCCATTATATTGTTGCTACACCTAAAAAGAAGGGAGCTACGTCTGAGTTAAACTTGGATATGGAAGTCTTCTTTCGTTTCTCGACAGTGAAGTAAGACCAAGCTCATGAGCTTATTATCTCAGGTCGAAACAAGTTGATAGGATCACCCTTTTTACGTCCCCATGCCGCCTTTTCTTTATTTTAGTTATTATTTAGATTTAGATTTTTTTAGATATTTTTTGATTTGTTATAATGAATTGTTTGTTGGCCCCATCAGTCAAATAAAATAGATCATTCCTTTGGGAAGAACCAATCAAAGAATTTCTTTATATCCCTCTAAGCGTTTATTTCGTATGGTATTTTGTAGGACTAAAGGATACTTGGATAGCTTATAAAATCATTTTTTTCTTGTCATTCTTTTTTTCTATAAAAAAAAGCCTATTAAAACTAATACTAATCAAAAGACTTCGAATCACTGAATATATCAAAATTCTTAGTAATAGCTAATGTCTGCTCGCGTGATTTGAATAGAGTACTATTACTCTATCTAAAAAACATGAAGCAGCTCCATCTAAATACTTTTAATTGATATTTGAAATATACTAGGTTGCACAAAAAGTAGTTTTTGTATCAATCTAAAGTCAGAAAGGGTTTTATAAGATCCAAAAGGTTCGTTGCGCGCCTCATGACTATGTTATAATAGAATCAAACACATGCCCCGGATCGACTTCCAGAACATAATTGCTCTAGTGAATAACTAAAGAAAATAGATAGATGGGAGATAGAAAACTAGAAGAGAAAGAAACTAATTATATAATTGAAATATCTCTCCGAGATTCACTAATCACTTGACTGTTGGCGGGTGTCTTTGTATGTTTTGTCCGGAAAAAAAGGGACTCAATGATTATTCGTTCGCCGGAACCAGAAGTACAAATTTTGGTAGATAGGATGATCACATAAACACTTCATTCGAGGAATGGGCTAGACCGGGTCATTTCTCAAGAACAATAGCTAAAGGCCCTGAAACTACCACTTGGATCTGGAACCTACATGCCGATGCTCACGATTTCGATAGCCATACCAGTGATTTGGAGGAGATCTCTCAAAAACTCTTTAGTGCGCATTTCAGTCAACTCTCCATCATCTTCCTTTGGCTGAGTGGCATGTATTTCCACGGTGCTCGTTTTTCCAATTATGAAGCATGGCTAAGCGATCCGACTCACATTGGGCCTAGTGCCCAGGTGGTTTGGCCGATAGTGGGCCAAGAAATAAACCCTGCTCGACGGGTGGGTCTTGCAGTCAAGCTCCCTTCTGCATTTGCACTCGAGGGCCAATCTCCGTCTGGCCCGAGGAAACCTTTGCACGCCTCTGTTACTTTTTGGGAGGCCTACGCCCCATAGAAACTGTCTACCTGAGACTGTCCCTTGGCCCTTACGTCCTGACACAAGGTTAGAATTCTAGCTCTTCCAGAGTGGTATCTCACTGATGGCTCGGACCCCCCGGAAGGAGGCCTTCTTCGCCTTCCACCTAAGCTGCACAGGAAAGGCCCAAAGCCAATCCAGGTGAAAGTCTAATGTGGTAGCCGATGCCCTTAGTCAAAAGGAACCCTGAAGCCTCGTCGTGTCCATGCGTTACAACTAACCATTCATTTCGATCTACCATCATGGATCAAGAGTGTTTAGGTTGAGACATTACAAGAGCAGAACATCAAGTCAGAATCTCTCAGGGAGTTGAGAAATTATTTCAAGAGAAGTCAGATGGTCTTCTTTACTACGAAGATCGGGTATGGATTCTATTATTTGGAAATCTCAAGGATTGGTGATGGATGAAGCTCACAAGTCTCGCTATTTGGTACATCCTGGATCTGACATGATGTACCAAGACATAAAGGTCATCTACTGGTGGCCTAATATGAAAACTGAAATTGCCAGCTACGTCTAAAAGTGTTTGACCTGTTCTAAGGTCAAGGTGGAATATCAAAACCGTTGGGTTTGCTTCAACAACCAGAGATTCCAGTGTGGAAGTGGGAGAACATATCTATGGATTTTGTAACCAAGTTACCTCGTTCATAAACTAGAAATGATACTATCTGGGTGATAGTGGATCATTTGACTAAATTAGCATATTTCTTGGCCATTCGTGAGAACTACAAGATGGATAAGCTGACAAAGATTTACTTGAATGAAACTGTGTCATGACATGGCGTGCCACTAACGATCATCTCTGATCATGATGCGTGATTCACATCGCACTTCTGACAGTCACTATAGAAGTCACTAGGCACTCGTTTGGATATAGCACAACTTATCATCCACAGACAGATGGTCAGATGAACGCACAATTCAAACCCTAGAAGATATGCTTAGGGTGTGTGTTATAGACTTTGGGAACAGTTGAGAAAGTCATCTGCCTTTGGTTGAATTTTCCTACAACAATAGTTATCACACGAGCATCAAGGCTGCACCATTTGAGGCACTTTATGGTAGAAAGTGTAGATCACCTCTCTGTTGGATAGAAGTCGGTGATAGTTAGTTAACTGGTCCTGAGCTTATTCATGAGACCACTAAGAAGATAGTTCAGATCTGTAACCGTATGGCTACAGCCCGAGACCGTCAGAAAAGTTATGCAGATCAAAGGAGAAAGCCATTGGAATTTCAAGTCGGTGCCAAGGTATTGTTAAAGGTTTCCTTGGAAAGGTGTGATACGCTTTGGGAAGCATGGTAAACTAAATCCTAGATACGTCAAACCATTTGAAATTGTCAAAAGAATCGTCCAATTGCTTATCAACTGGATTTACCTGCGGAACTCGATGGTGTTCATAATGTATTGCACGTTTCGAATTTGAATTAATGCCTAGCCGATGAATCACTTGTTATTCCATTAGAGGAACTGGAGATTGATGAACAGTTACGTTTCATTAAGAACCAGTCGAGATAATGATCGAGAAGTCAGAACCCTAAAGTGTAGCAAGATTCCTATTGTTCGCGTTTAGATGGAATTCAAAGCGTGGACCAGAGTTTACCTGGGAACGCGAGGATCAAACGAAGAACAAGTATCCACAAACTGTTCAAGATCAGGCATCCATTTCTTAAGGTATCATTCTTAACATATCTTTCCTATAAATTTCTAGACAAAATTCCCATCAATAAGGGGATGATGTCACAACTCTCTCGAAACCTTACGTTTCTTTGTATTGGGCTTGTTTTAGAAATTCAAGAAACCCAACCCTAAGCAAGCTTCTGAACACTCTTCTGTTGTCGCCATTAAATGGTGTTCTTCATTAACTTAATGTTCTAATTTTCGAGATGAAAATTCCTTCAACAAGGGGATGCTGTGACAACCCCTGTTTCTCAGGTTAACCTTGTTTTCGAAACCTAACCTCTCTTGTTATGTTATGGTAAACCAAATTATTATTATATTATTATTATATATTATTATTTATTATTATTATTATTATTTTTTATTATTATTATTATATATTATTAAATAACAATGAATATTTTATGACTTCTATTAACAATTTAACCTAAATAATTAATCTAAGTTAACTCTAATGCAGTTTAGGTAACCTTGGAGGGCCATATGTAACTTCCAGCCCTCTCTCGGCCTCCCTTCAAAACCGACACCAACCCCACTTACCCCTATCATTTTCTTTTGAAATCCTCCTCATAACATCTTGCAAACCCTAGCACTTCCTCGACAACAGCCTCTCCATCCTCTCACGACAATCTTTTCCTCTCGACCAAACCACAATTATAGCCTTCTCACGGCTGTTTTTCTTCTACCTTCGGCTGTATCGCTCGCGGCCAAGACCCCAACAACGTCTCGTCATCAACCATAGCCCTCGACCACAGCCTGTAAGGTACGCTTCTTCGTTGTTCGTTGTTATGATTCTAGTTAGAATTAAGGTTTTGTTCTTTACTTGTCAGTTACATACGGTTTGCAACGGTGGTGTTTTTGTGTACCTAGGTTCACGGGGGATTCTGTAGCTAGCTTTGGGGTTGCTGAAAGTTGTTTTGAGTGTGTGTTTTTGTGTATATATCTGTTCTTGTGTGGTATGTGTGTGTGTGTGATGGCAGTGCGTGTGTGGGTATGTGTGTGCTTGCATGTTGTCCTGCATTTATATAAATGGTGTGTGTGTGATTTGAGTGTGTCCTGTGTTGTGTGATGGCAGGGCGTGTGTTGGTATGTGTGTGCTTGTATGTATGTTGTTTATGAGTATGTATATGCATCATTCTATGTGGTGTAGGGCTAACCATATATATATATATATATATATATATATTATATATATATATAATTATATATATATATATGCTATGTGTTTATGAAAAAAAATAATAATAATAATAATAATATATATTGTGTATTAGTGTGAACTAAATACATATATGTTTATATGTCCTGTGAGTGGATCATACATGTATATATTTTGTATACATTGGGTGTGTACGAGTTAATGTACGTGTAAATTACTACGTGTACGTTACACATGGATGTTTGTATACATACAATGTGTGAATTATCTATGTGTCATTGGCATTAGTGTTATGTCTTGCTTTTTTCATGTTGTTTTGATACTTGTGGACATTCAACAAATTTATAAAAAGAGTACCCATAAGTATGACCATGTATACACGAGAGTAATTAGGTTTCATGCTTGTGTGGGTTTTATGGTTGTGTTTGCTTGTGTATGGGGGGAGGCATCGATAGCTTGCACCGTAACCGAGTCGTGAAACGTGTAACCGTACATTCTTATGTTAATATTTAATAATAATGTTAATTATATATTAAATTGAAATTCAGGTTATTCGGAAACTTAATCTTTTGTGGTCGCATTTACTGATTTGTTGTGTATTCAAGGTGAGTTTACGGCCCCACTTTACTTATAATTCATTTTGGGGAAAAGAAAAAAGTTCTTTTCAAAATGTTCTTCATTTGATTAGTATTACTGTTTTATCACATGTTTACTAGTGTGGTACCAAATTAAGTCTTCACTTTTCGAACCGTTAATTTGTGTACTTAGCGAGGTAATTATGAGTAGATCTACTGGATTTGACAACCCACCCGGCTAGTCGTGCTAGCATGACAGCACGTCAAACGGGTGGTTTAATTGACTTAATTTTTGTTGTTGTGGTCTGGTAACCACAGCCGAGGCATTCATTTACATTGTCAGCTTCGGTTGCGAACTTCATACACTATGTAACTTGTATGTAGACTAGCTATCTACTAATATTACTTTGTTTATTAGATCTGGTTTCTTTATGTACTGTTTATCAAAACCTGTGAACTCACCAACCTTGTGTTGACACTTTAGCATGTTTCTTTCAGGTTCTTAAGTGCACACGGTTAGGATCATCACCATTGCATTCATCATTATTTGAGTTAAATGAACAATTTACATTTCCACAAATTACATTTAATTGGTTTGCGTGTGTTTGCACCATTTGAACTATGATGGATTATGCTTCCACAAGTATTTTCATGATTACGTTAATAACTTTGTTTTTGGAATTTCTAAAATTAATGAGCAATTATGTTAAGTATTTAATGTGTCATTTGGTGTAACTATCGGCTGAGATCCTATTATGTCATGCGCCTAACCTTAACCTCGTTTGTCGAAATTGAGGGTGTGACAAAAATGAAAACTATGGATTCACAGAATACTTTCATATCATCTAGGCAAGGAAACCATGTGTAAAGAAAAAAAACTACTCGTATTCACTCGAAAAGAATCGAGAGTAAAATTACACAGTCAAAATGAAAGAAATAAGATGTCAAACAAGAAACACATGCGTGATCGATGAAAAAGAACTCAACTCAAGGTAACACGATTAAATAAATAAGATTTACCTGTATTTTATCAAAATGATGCCACTACAGATCGGTGCATCAAAGTATTTACGAAACGTTAACTAAATAAATGGAAATGAACTAGTGATATCAAAACATTAAACTAAAATAATTCACGCATGGATAGTTTGTTGCTTTTCATAACAACGTTCGATACTAGGGAGTTTTGATTCTCAGGCCTTCTGAACACACTCATGAACCAATCTAATCATATCTGATTATAATACTCATTGAATCACACAAATCAATCACAAATGAAACACAGTATCTATTCTATAAATCAAACCAAACCGAACATGAAACCATACGAATAAGCACTCAAATCAATACACTCATGCCCCAAACTCATCTAGAACATTTCACAACCAACTTCAAACACTCTTGCCTCAAAAATCCACCGAATGAATCAAAGTGACAACTGTGGATTCACTGAATACTTTAAAACCATCTAGGCAAGGAAACCAAGTGTAAAGAAACAAGAACTACTCGTATTCCCTAAAAAAGAATCGAGAGTAAAATTACATGGCGGATTAAAGAAATCAGATGTCAAACAAAAACGCAATGCGTGATCGTTGAAAAAGAACTTAATCAAGTTAACACAATTAAAATAAATAATATTTACTTGTATTTAATCAAAATGGTGCCACTATCGATTGTTGCATCAAAGTATTTACGAAAGCTTAACTAAATAATTGGGATATGAACTAGTTATACAAAAACATTAAACAAAAATAGTTCACGTATGGAAAGTTTGTTGCTTTCCGTAACAACCTCCGATACTATGGTGTTTTGATTCTTAGGACTTCTAAACATACTCGTGAACCAATCTAATGATATCTGATTATAATACTCTTGGAATCACACAAATCAATCATAAAAGAAAGACATTATCTATTGTATAAATTAAACCAAACCGAACATGAAACCATACGAATGAGCACTGAAATCAATACACTCGTGGCCCCAAACTCATCCAGAACATTTCATGACCAACTTCAAACACTCTTGCCTCAAAAAACCACCGAATGAATCAAAATGACAACAGTCGATTCACAGAATACTTTATTACCATCAGGCAAGGAAAGCAGGTGTAAACAAAAAATAAACTAATCATGTTCACTCAAAAAGAATCCAGAGTAAATTTGCACGGTCAGAATGAAATCAAACGCATACAAGAAAGGCAATGTGTGATGAATGAAAAAGTACTCAAATCAAGGTAACACAATTAAATAAATAAGATTTACTTGTATTTTAATCAAATAGGTGCCACTATAGATTGGTACAACAAAGTATTTATGAAAGCTTAACTAAATAAATGGGAAATGAACTAGTTTTACAAAAACTTAAACAAAAATAGTTCACGCATGGATAGTTTGTTGCTTTCCGTAACAACCTCCGATACTATGGTGTTTTGATTCTCAGGACTTCTAAATACACTCGTGAACCAATCTATGATATCTGATTATAATACTCATTGGAATCACACAAATCATCATAAAAGAAAGACATATCTATTGTATAAATTAAACCAAAACCAAACATGAAACCATACGAATAAGCACTCAAATCATACACTCGTGCCC
>JACCIY010000103.1:0-43212 GCA_025506505.1 Flaveria sonorensis
CCGGCGAAGATACAATAATCATGACAATGACACAGGACAAGACAAAAGACAGTTTAATGAAAAAACTTAGAACTAGCATTGTGTAATTGTGTGTGTAGTTCTTGCATACACTTTTTATATATATATAAATTTTTAAATAAAAGTTTTGTATGAGACTACATTGATTTTATTTATCGTTTTTATATATTTATATATAAAATTTAATATGATACTCATTCATAAAGTTAATTTACATTTGGTGCAAATTTATCAACAAATATGATAACTCATTTCATAACAAATATAGAAAATTTAGGAAACTAGAATTGAATCATATCTATATATAATACTAAAAGAGTAACTTAGGGGGACACTTGCACATTTTTAGACCCTCTAAGCTTATTTTTCCCGCATTTCTCTCCTCTTAAATAATAACCTAAATTAATGAAAAATTAAATAATTTTAATTTTTTTTAGATTAATTTTTTAATAAGTTAAAAATATGTCTCTTTTATTAATGTTATTTCTAAAAAAACAATTTTTATGCAATTAATTTTTTTTAAAAACATCTAACTTTTTTTAAAATATAAAATGTTTTAAAATTGGTATTTTTAAAACTAATTTTATTTTAAACTAAAATAATTAAAATTAGGAGTTATAATAAAAAATTTTAAAATAATATTTTTAATACGGTTTGTTTTGAAAAAAATGTTTAACTTTTTTGGAAAAAATGTTTAAAACAAAAGTTTAAAATTGATATCGTTATTTTATTACTTATAGTTATTACTCATATGTTATTTTAATCGTATCTTATTTTAGATTATCATTATACTTCATAAAATTTTATTATATTTAATATTTTATTTTTTCAACCCGTATAATACACGGTTTACTAAAGTTAGTATTAATAAATAATAATCAACAACTAATCAGAGATATTATGAACATTTATAGCCTGATCCAACCCGATTCAATACTATATCTCTATATTTGATTACAAGGTCAAAATAATTAGAAATTGATCTAATTATTGCACATAAATTTCAGTGTATATTATTTAAATCTTAATTTTTTCATACTAACATCCTCACAGCCACTCAATATCTAGCTCATGATTTGACCCGTCAAAAGTATTCATTTTAATTTGACTGTATATTTCGCTATGACAATAAACAAAAGTAAGGTCAATCTCTTTCAAGTATCGGTTTATACTTGAAAGAGCCTATTTTACACATGATCAGCTTTATGGTATCTTGTCACAAGTTAAGAGTAAAGATGGATTGAAACTTTTAGCTCTAGATAATAAGTGTTAACTACTAATGTTACTACAAATGTAGTTTATATGGATGTTTTTGTTCATTTGTGACCTTATAATCAAAAGTTATTATGTCTTTTTAATATATAACATACTTGATTTTATTTTTATTTTATGTTATTTAATAATTAACTCTTCATACTTCCGTGTAATACACGGGTAACTAAAGCTAGTCATATCATGCTACTCTAATAAAAATTTATTTAAAAAAAAAACTCTTAGTTACAATTCTATACTACTAAATTTTTTGTTTTTCTGCCCAACTACTTTCACGTTTCACCTTTTATAATGGTAATTAGTAATTGATACAAAATTTATTTCCACTTTTATAACTAGCATTAAAATTTTTTGTTTATTGAAAGAAACAATTCATTTTTACTAATTATTTCTCATTTGCAAATGAAAATATACCATATATATCATCCATTCTGAAAATGTTTCATATATAATAAGTTATTTCAATAATTATAATTTTATGAATGTTATATTTATATATTTTATTTTTATTATTAAACCCGTGTAATACACGAGTTTTTAAATCTAGTACATCCATACAATTGTTTTAACAATATTTATCTGTTATGATGATACCAACTTTTTTAGAACGAAAAAGTTCACATCAATCTATTCATACTTTTAAATCTAGGCCTTATTTTCATAAGAAATATATACACAATAGTAATGATTGATAATATCAAATGATCAAAATTGTTCTCAAAGTCACATCATTTTTTAATATCAAATTTTTATGTATTTTTAAAAATAATATTTAGTGGATACATACTAAAACAACCACACACACATACATATATATATAATATATATATATATTTAACAAACTAGCTTCAGTATCACACGTGTTAAATAAAATAAAAAATTATTAGTTACAAATCCATAATTAAGATAAGATATTTTAAAATCTTCTTTATCATAAATAAATAAAAATTTTGTTTTCAAACTTACGTTTTAAATAAAATATCATTTTGAAAAATTTTCTTAATATAAATATTAATTTAATTATTTTTTGCTTATAAAATTTTTACTTTTCAAAACCCCAATTTAAAAATATTTGGTATTTTTCAAAAAATTTGATGTCTTAAAAAATTTTCTTATTTATACAAAATTTATTTCTTTAGAAATAAAATTAATAAAAAGATATTTTCTTAATTTATTAAAAAACTATTTAATCTAGAAAAGAATTAAGTAATATTATTAGATATTAATGAGATTATTTAATAGGAGAAATAAGTAGGAAAATTTTAGTGAGCAAGAATGTGGTGTTATCACGTGTCCATTCCAGTTACCCTTTTATTAAAGTAAGAAGATTTTTAGATCAATTAAACGTTTTAACCACCAACCATTTGGTTGAGAGGTAGACCCATGAGTTCCTTTAGGGGAAGTTGTGAGTTCGGTTGTGAGTTCGACTTCTATCTTCAGGTTGTGAGAAGTGATCTAGGAGCGAAGCCTTAAATTTTTACCGTGATCTAACAAGATCAATGGTTTTTTCTCATACATCATTGTGTTCTTTATTGCTTTATCATTTTGTTTCGTTAATATCCTGACTTATATTCTTAATTT
The DNA here is from genome assembly GCA_025506505.1 of Flaveria sonorensis. NCBI lineage: Eukaryota > Viridiplantae > Streptophyta > Magnoliopsida > Asterales > Asteraceae > Flaveria > Flaveria sonorensis. The sequence goes on from JACCIY010000103.1 coordinate 2,872, forward strand.
CGTACTTATTCTGCTTAATATTCCAAAAAACACATTACATCACTTTACTAATTTGATCACTAAATTATTTTGGTAGTTTTTGATCAAAACAATATCCAATCTTCAAATATTGCATTTCACCTGCCCCACATTATTAACATATCATTCTTCACACCCCATGAAAAATTGATTTTCACATCGAATAATATTCACTTTAATTTTCTTCTATTTTCTTACATTAAAAATATTACTTTATTAAACATTTATGTAGTAAAAATATAAATATTATAAAATAACTATTTTTTGTTAATAACTATTTGAAATATTATAAAATAATAATAACAAATCACATAATAATAATTAGATTTTCTTCTTCGTCACTCTGACAAAAGTTCTTGGTTTTCAAAATCTTTATCCTGGTACGTAAATTCTCATCAAGATGACCGATGTTAATTGACAAAAATTTTTATATGCTTTGGTTACGTTCATCCTTTTTCAATCGAACTTTCTTTTATCAGTTTCTTCTTATGTGGTGTTACATGTTTTATAACTCAGCCATGATATTATCAAATCTTTAATTAGTTGTAGATAGAAGTGATCTGACTCGTTTAGTACTGTCCCTCACGATCGGATGTCTTGGTTTATCCCTGCAAGATTTCGAATTCAAACAAAGATCAGTCAGGTTTTCTTCTTCTCTTATGGTTCACGATTTGGACACACCAAAAATCATACTTTAATTTCTACATTTGAGTTTTATCCGATTGCCATTTGACGTGAACCAAATAGTTTCAATATGAAAGAAAACTTGCGACTCTCAGGTTTTTCAAGTTATTAATCATGATATTACGATGCCTACAAATTCCCATTCAGGAGACCACTTTTAAGGGCTGGACGGGCTAATATTCATGAAACTTTTTTCTATGGTTTGGATTAGGTCTAGATACGCGACGTTGGTTTGAGAGAGAGAGAGAGTGCCAAATACATCGGTACCTTCCAACCATCACAAAAAACCTAACGGTAAAACTCTAAAGTTTCCTTGTTCAAATCCTTTTTAAATAAACATTTTAAATGACCACCGTCAAAAATACCAGATAAACAGACCCTCGCTAAAGAAAATAAATTCCTTTTACAATATATAAAATGGTATGACCAGGGCGCCTCGACAGTACAGTACGGCGGGAGTTGACGGCATAAGATAGTGGAAGCGGTGGGTCCAATCGGAGGTGATAACGTTTGGACCATCAGAAATATGGAAGCACCACTCATCCATGCAATCACGATGCTCATCACTCCTCCGGGCCCACCCATTAACAAAGGCTGAAACTTCACTCCTTTCACTATCTTCTATCACCCTTTTCTATATGTTATCTACTTTTTATTTTTATTTTAACGGTTAACTAGTAAAGCCCGGCTACCCGGGATACTTCAATGATGAAAAGACATTCCATACGTTCGCGAGCACAGACAGTGCTAGGTAGGCTAAGCCCACCAGCCATCAGTTCCAGAGAAAACCCGCCACCCGAATGTCACTACAGTAAAACCCAGCCCACCAACAACATTTTGCTGCCGGTGGATACGAACTTACAACCTCCCTAAAAAAAATCATGATGGTACCACCCAACCAAATCATTATCGTATATTTTTAATTACTCGTATATTTGAATTTATTTATATGTTTTTGTATTTTTAAAATGATTATTCCACTCAATTCCCCAATTATTCCTTCATTTCTAGAATATATTGCTACTCTTGATTCTTTAATTAAGGAACTTTACATGCCGAATTTTGGGAATAATATTCTCAAAGAATATTGTCTGAAAGGATTACAATGTGTTTATTAGATAAAAAGTAAAGATAAAATTAATCTATCTGTAACATATAATAAAAGAAAATTTTATTGATACACGCGTCATCATTCTAGCATGTCAAAATACAAGTGTTATTCTAGCATATCAAAATATTATTTTTCCGCCTCTCTCTCATAATAAATACGAAAATTACAATAATAATCAATTGACTTTTCTTTTTACTAAAATATATTAAAATAAACATATCTATATTTGTATTTCTTGTCTCTCTCATATTTTGATAATTATTTTAAATAAGTAAACTAAACTATCAAACATCTAAAATATAAATATTCTTATTTTAATAATTATTAATACATACTAAATTATATGATTTCAGATATATTTTATCTTTAAATTTAAATATAGAGTAATAATTTCTAATTTTTTATTTGTCATAACTTTCATATATTCATTATATTTTTATTTCACCAATGATTAATAACATCTAAAAAATAAAATACTTATAAAACTAATAATTTTAATATGTTTTTTTATTATATTCATGTAATACATGAGCTCTAACCTAGTAATATTATAAGAGTTAGACTTTTGTTTAGAAGACAATGCTTGTAATAAAATTTAATGGCTGAATCTTATCATTTAAACGAATAGATTGATAAAGTGATTTTCCTAATATTCAAAATGTTAATATGAAAGTTGTTTTGATTGTATGAGATGATACGAAAGTGCATTTAGTGGTTACACGTAAGTAAAGTATTTAATTGGCATCTACATCAATAAAAATTTGCATACATAGCATTGACATCTGTAATGATAATTGTGTTAATAAACCGTAGTTCATGACTTGACTTCACAAATACGTGCATTTTAAAAAGTTAAATGAGTGGTGTATGAAGATTGATTTGATGACTTTCATGTAAAATTAGAACTATGTTAGTTACTATGGTATTAACTCTAACATAATTATTTGCTTGCTTTATACATTTTCTTAGGGTAATTATTTACGACTCTGCTATAATGAGCGGAGGTGAGTAAAAAAGGCAAGTGATGTGAAATCTTCATGAAGTGAAAATAGGTAAAACTATACTCATGTCCTTCCAACTCCCAACTCCCAACTCCCAACTCCCAACTCCCTTCTTATCAAACTTTTCGCAACGCCCCTATGGAAGTATGTAATCGAAAAGGTTAATTGTACTCAGGACCTAGGTAAAAGGTTAAGGGGCAACCGCCCCCCGTAATTTTGTTAGTGTTATATGTATGTAAAAATCATGAGGTTAGATACAAAAATTTTCTTAACCAAACATATTTTTCAAAAATACGAACTATTTTGAAACCGTTTTTTTTTCTAAGTTTATAAGGATGATCTCTATTTTAAATGAAATAAAAAAAACAAAGTGTTTTTAAAAACAATTAAAAAACACAACCTTATTAAACGAAAATTTAAAATGATATTATTGTTGTTTTTACTTGAAGTGAACTCAATCACATCTTATTTAAGAATATCATTTTATAATTTTTAAAGTTTTATAACAAACTATTTAATATTTTTTTATTTAATCCGTGTAATATACGCGATACTATACTAGTATAATTAAATACATATGTCCCATCTAAACATATGATGTTCTATAGAGGTTAAGATAAATGAATGATATACTCAATCATTGATATATTGTTTTAGCATATATGCACTTCTCTTTCGAATAAACCCATATGCTAAAGCGACCAGAAATCAAATACTTTCTTGAAATGTTTAAAGAATGTAAAAAAGAAAATTATTCTTTGTGATTAAAAAGCTGAAAATGGAAAAAGCAAATCCCCAAAAATTTGAAGGAATTTAACTTGCATGTAACCACCACAAGAAAGACGATGAGTATTTGTTTTGGAAGATAGAATAATATGTAAAGAGTGATGAGCAATTCATTGCTCCTCCATTGAGAATCTTGAACCAAATATCTTTTAGTTCTGATTGATTATACTTGGGACTTAAGATGTATGCTACTTACATGAAAATATTATGAAAAAAATATATATCGTATATACACGCGTGGAGTTTAGGTTTCTCGTTGCACAATTGTGATTACTTAAGTTGAAAGTAGAATTTGGATGAGGTTCATGTTTGTCATAAATATCTTAAGAATAAGTTCATATCTATGGTATAACAATAGGTATAACAATAGATCAGCATCGTTTTCACAGACGACTAATATTTACTGAAAATAAATTTATTGTGAGAAATAAATTAAAAAGTAGTGATGAAGTGGAAAATTATGGATTTATAAGAATGTCTTTAGAGTTGAAGAAAAATAAGTGTTTATCAAATGAAATCTGATGTGATGGTAGACTAATATGTTTTTTTTAAATGGCAAATGTGCGACTCTGCTTCGGAGGATATGTGTTATTTTAATTGGGCCCACCTATCTTTTTTCCAGTCAGAACCGCACCCCCAACCCCCTCAGGAGGAAACTCATTGCTGAGAAAACCCCCTGGTTCAACTCTGAATATTTTGTTTAAAGTGAGACTTGAATCCATAACCTCCATTTATTTATATGTTATGGGTATCTCATATTAACCGGTTGGGCTAAGGCTCATTGGTTAATATGGGTTTTATTAGCCTTTATGGATGGTCTAAATTATATGTAGTTTTTTTTTCTAGTCATTCATATAAAATTAACAACTTTCTAAGTCATCTGAATTAAATTATATATAAGTTCTCAAGTCATTCAAATTAAATTACATATACGATATAACATAAATACATGTAATTATATTCATTTAAAGGTAATAAGAATCATACTTTTTGACAACTTTTTAGTAACAATAAATAATATGAATTTAAAAAAAAAAAAACTTTATTTACAACGGTCCATTAAACAAATTAAAATAAAACCGTTATAATAATATTCGTAGACAAACTTTTTTGTGTCTTTATATGAAAATTGTATGGTTAGTATCTCTTTTCGCGTTTATATCTTATTTGTCGAGTCTAAGTTCATACATTTAAAAAAAAAAATAGATATGATATCTACCACAATAATGACAAAAGCGACCGAAATTTATCACTGACAAAAATGGTCGCAACCTTAGCAACCAGGTTAGTGACCAAAGCAAAAACATTCCACAATTAGCTATCATAACAATACTAATCGCAAAATTAGCTACCAAAATAAATCGGTAAAAAAGTTGCTAAAATGAAAAAGAAATTTAGAACAATTAAGAAAAAAATTTAATGTCCATGAAATGGTTGATGATGAAGTGGACGTCTCTTGAAGATGAAGTGACCGCCTACTAATTAAGTGAAACGAGTTCCTTCACCCCGCATGATGCGGCGGGACCGTACGATTAAATTAAGGTGATGGATGATACGTTTGCAAATTTCGTAACCAACGTCGGAATTCGTTATGCGTACGTGTTGCCTTGATGACACTAATACTTGGTTGTGCGAACATAACATAACATAACATTAAAACGATGGCTTTGTTAAAAAAATTGTAGCAAAAGAAAACATTTTTTTAAAACACACAGTCACCTACAAATGACAAAACACGAAATTGATAATTTTTACCACACGTTGTCGCATAACAATTTAAATAAAATAATTTTAACTAAAAAAGCGTATTAAAGGCATTAAAAAAAACCCCCAAAAAATCGCTAGGAACAAGACTCGAAGCTGCGACAAAGCACACCAAAGCGCGTATAATGACAAGAAAATACCAGCCGCTCTACACTGTTTTTTTTCCTATAATCCAAAACAAAGGTATTTGGACCGAAAAATCACGTAAAAAGAAAAAAGAAAAGAAAAGACAAAAACGGACTAATCACAAGTTGACACGTCACGTGCCGGTGGGGAACCCCACCTACACTTGCAAATGGGTTATATATAATAAGTGAAGCATGGCTTCTATTTCTCCTCCTCAAACATGTAAAGTTGCTAGTCATTGATATTGTAGATTTAGAATGGCAATATTTTTCCTTGTACTAAATGAACTGAAGTGACTATTGAAGATCTATTTTTGGATGACGTGAAACATCTGCTTAAAAGTCGTTTATAAATGACTATTAGTCTACTTTTGGTGGTATAGATATCAAACAAGTCTTATGTTTTAACACATATATGATATTAACCAATTATTTCCGTTGAAAAATGGGTTACGAAAATTTTGAAGAAGAAAACGAAGAAATGAAAACGATATGTTGACAAAAATCCATGTAGCATAATTAATATGAAGCAGACACGTGAAATAAAGTTACAACGACATAATTATCATGTGTTGTATTCTTTTGCCTAAATTAATGATTTTTGATGTTTATACACGAGTAAAAAGTTAATACGCATTTATAAAATAGCCTAACATGCCCCTTTAAGCCGGTCTTGATAGAAAATAGTTACATGAACCTAAATAGATAAGGGAGTGGCAGTCACATATAACATGAATATAACATAATATATAATTTGTTTCTATTATTTTAATATAAAAGCATACCCTACCATACAAATTACTGCTATGTGTTTTGAATATAAGAAGCATAGGTGGAAGGAGGACCACCAAAACCCATGGCTTTGGTTGGCCATGTTTCCTTTTTAGGGAAAAAGTCAAGGGTTGCACATGAGAAGAGCCCTCTTTTGATGGGTACCTTTAAGTAGTTAAAAATGAATTGGCCCTTTAAAGATTCTTATCCAATAAACATTTATATACTGTTCTTAAATATAGACTGAAGATTAAATATAAACTTTAAAATAGTTTTAGTTTAAAGTTTCAATGGTTTATAAATTTTCTATATTTTTATATTTAGTTTGAATATCATTATTTGTTTTAGTCTTATATATATTTTAGATCACTTAATTTAAAATTTTAATACCTTCACGTTACGACAGAGATATAAAACCATGAAAAAAAAATTAATGTCAAAACTTCGTCGTGAACCCACGCGTTGAAGGTAAAGAAACCAAAACATGTACGTCGTTGATAACATTCAATATTTTATATAACAAAACTATCGCAAATACGTATTTCTTACAACAATACCTTAATAATATCTTGAACTTTATATAAAAACAAATTGTTAAAAACTTCACAGAGGTACAAATTTGGATTAACATATATAAAATAAGCATGTACAAATTTAGACTTTATAAAAGTTATATATTTGAAGCTGAAAAAAAAACAGAAACTACAAAAAGTGAAAACATCTAATCAACTTTAATGATTTGTATATCCGTGTGTTGATAACTAGTAAATTATGATGTCCAATTACGTCTTATATGGAATTTATATCAAAACATAGATAAAAATGAGCACGTTGTAAATGTGTATTCGTAATTTTAGTAAAGAATAAATTCTAAAATTTATAAGATAAAAAAAGCAAAAAAGTACAAACGTGACGAAAAAACTAATAAATAAATATATGATACAAAATGTAGATCTAATTAAATTAAAGAGTGTCATGATGTTACTTTTCAAGGTCTTTATACAAGTTAATAAAATGATATATCAGTCCCTAGTACACTATGTATAAATACTTCATAATATCTAAATTGTATGTATAGTGTATATAATACCAACTATATGTTAACATATTGCTTATAAATTTTCTTGTTTATATTTATCTTTAACTAGATACTTCTACCGTCGCGTTGCGTCTTGCAACGGGAATTCTACCACAATCTTAAATATCAAAACGTAGACAACAAAACACGTAGCAATAACTGTCATTCCCATAAAACTTAAGACATCAAGAAACCTGATTACAAAACCAGATCACAATAATGTTTATACTCTTAAAAACCCAAACAACAGAGAAAAACCGAAACAAAAATGCACAAAAATCTGTGTTGGGCACAACCTCGAACTCGAGTCGTCAACAACGACACAATCCAAAACACAAATAAAAAACCAACAACGTTCACTATGCCGTAAAACCCTAATGCGTACCTAGTCGTAAAAGTGAACGTCACTCGGTTGTAAAACTCAAAAGTGTACTCCGTTATAAACACCGTACTTCATCGTAAAAGCGACCGTCACTCCGTCGTAAAACCCAAAAGCATACTCCATTGTAAAAGTAAGCATCGACAAACCCGAATACAAACACAGATGCAGCGATAAAACGTAAAAAAACAAAAAAAAACAAAAGTTGAAAGAAAAATTTTTAACCAGAACAAAAACACTTGAAGCTTTGGGGTTAAATTGAAAAAACCAAAAGTTTACTATTCATGGATGTTTTTTACTCATATATAATAGTTTTTTTCCGACCGCGTTTCGCGACGGGGTCGAACATGACGTAGGTTAGGTAATCAAAAGACTTTATTTTTAATTAAAGGCTCGGAAACAATAGTTCATTGTGGCTGCAAATAATGCATCTGCCACGCCAAAACAATGACCGTGTTCTATTTCATCGTCATCGCCTATCAAACGGGTCAGAACATGTCCCAAATCAACCAAGGCACAACCATCTTTCATCACCAATACGCCAAACCATTATCTTTACCTAACTTTTAGGCAGATTCATCTATTCATTACAGCCCTATCAAAAAACCATCACATTTAAATAGTAGGATTCAATAAACAAACTATAGAGGGTGGCTGTGGTCACGGCTGCAACTATGGTTCAAAGAACCACTTTGCAAATACATAAACAGGTTAGCAACAGTATTCAAAACAGTTGCCTAAACAAAACAAAACCTTTTAAAGAAACCAAGAGTATCAACATTTACTCTATATGATTTTTTTTAAGTTTAAACATAACATCACATAGAAACACAACAGTTTATATCAACAGTACAAAGACCCGAACAGAGGCTATTAAAATCAATAATTTCCCATTTTAATGTCAGGCTTAGAGTGTGCAAAGCTATGACTCCACCACGGCTGGAGAGCAGGTTGTAGGCAATAACCTGCCATCCACCAACCCTTCCACGCCTAACCAATATCCTCAATCAATTTTTATTCAGACCCATGAACTCATCACAGCCTATTGAAAACACTAACCTTAGATTAATAAACTAACGTGCAAGATCAAGAGGTATCCAAGGCAAGGTGGAGCCAAGAGCAAATCGCATTGAAAAAACAACTAAACTAACTGCTGATCACCATCCTTTATTCATATATAGGATGATAACCCAAAACCGCTACCCAAAAACACCAACATTCAAAAACCCTAAAAGTAGATAGATGGATAAGGAGCAAGAGAGGTGGCCAGACCACCACCACCATTAAGACCACCACTGTTAAAAGCTCGACCATCAAAAGCACCACCATCAAAACCACCAAAATCAAGACCCCCACCATCAAGACCACCACCATCCAAACCAATAATAACCAAGAAACGGTTGTTGCATGTTGTAGATCGGGAAAGAAGGATGTTAAGGGAGTTCAAAACCGCCATTACCATGGCTAAGCTTTTAGGAATTTTTTGGTAGTGGTGGCGAGCACCGATGGAGGCTGCGGCAGCGGTGATGGTTGACGGCGGCGGTGCGACAGTTGCGGTGCAGTGATGGCGGTGCGACGATTGCGAAGTCGCTATAGTTATAGGAGACGGAGATGGTGCGACGCGATGCAACGACTACGACACGACAGTTGATGGGGTCGTCGTGCGACGGTGGTGGCCGTGATAGTGACATCTTACTTGTTTAATTTATATGTATTTTAGACATCTTAGTTATTACCGTTTAACACGTTACCGAATGCATCTATCATACAAAAATAAACATAACAATATATTAGGAGTCGCGATTTGATTTGCAATTTATAAATGTGAGGATTGTGTTTTTCTGTGTTAAATTTAATAAAACTTGAAAAAATGTATTTGAAAGAGATCGAGACAAACCCATTTTCTTAATAGTTTCTTTTTTCTAATTATATTATACTATACTAGTCTTAAAGGGCTCGTATTTTACATGAGTTGGATAGTAAAAAAAAATACAAATACAAATTTGTATTTATTTTTAGTTACTGAAATGACTTATTATATATTAAACAGTTTCAAAATTTATTCTAATCAATCGAAATAACTATAAGCCACATGATTATTTTCTAGCATGTCCACATCATCTCCACCTAAGCTCCACCTAGTATTGTCCGTGTGTTATAATCACAATAAATTTACAATTTCATTAAAAATCTTGACTTTAAAAAAGTTTTCTTAATAACTCTCATTTAATACTATAATAATTAAAATAATTTCTTTGTTAAAATAAATAACTTTTTATTAAAAACACTTCAATAAGACTTAATTTGATTATAATATAATTTAATTTGTAGCTATTTCTTATTAAAAACTAAAATATTTTAAAAAGATATATAAAAATATTTATGTATATTTATTGATAATAAAATCTTTTTTTTCTTTTTATGTTATTGTTTATATCTTTTTATGTTATTGATAATAATTTTATTGATATGTCATCTACAGCATATAATCTTTTATATAATTTTTTATTTTAACCTGTGTAACACACGAGTATTTAACCTAGTCTATACTAATAAAGCAAAATATGTACAAACCACATGACATATTTTTACAATGTCCACCTAGTCTCCACCTAGTATTTTAATACTGTTGTGAGTAGAATGAAAGTTCAGTATTTAATGATACATTAAATAGTAATTATATATATATATATATATATATATATATATATATGTGTGTGTGTGTGTGTGTGTGTGTGTGTGTGTGTGTGTGTATTCCAAATTATAAACTTATTTTTGATAAATTAAAAAATGCTTCCTTTTACTAAAAAACATAACTGTTTTAAAATGAAAATTTATGAAATTTGAATTTTTTTAGTATGAAGAATTTATAAAAATGCCATTTAAAAAAAATAGTTTTAAAAAATATTAAAGTGTTTAAAAAAGTAATTTTTAAAACAAAAGACTTTTAAAAATGAAAGTTTGAAAAAGTATTATTATTATTATTTTATTACCTAAAATAGTTAATTATATGTAATTTCAATCATATTTCATGTAACATCCTGAGTTCCAGAGTCAAATGTAATAGTTAAAATAAAAAAAATATGAACTTTACATTTTGTATATTGTTAAACGAGTAAGTAAAGAGTAAAATGACTATTTTAAATTTAAAGTTTTAGACGAGTTTTAGTGTCGTAAGAGATCATTTAAATATATAAAATATAATAATATATTATATTTAAACGTGCTCCGTTTTTAACAAAACTTGGGTTGACTCGTATAGAACAATAGGATCGTCTCAATGGCATATTTGAAATTTTATAAGATGTTATATTTAAAAAGTTATAAGAGAAAAAACAAAAGTAAGCAACTGAATTAATTATAATGATATAATAATAATAATATTAAAAAATAATTAAGCTAGCAGGCTCAATTTTGCCTCCAACATCGTCTGCTTAACTTTTTCACACGCCTGCCTGCTTTTTTATAAATAGAGACCTTAAGGTAAAATTTAGATTATAAGTTTTCTTGAGAACGCTCTAGTATAAAAAGTATCCCGGTATTAGTCGTTTTTAGAGCTCGGGTAGGAGCGCGAGTAGGGAGACTCTACATCAAATTACCGTAGATAGTTTTAAGGTATGTTCTCGTTTAAGTTTATGTCAAGTTAATTATTATTTATTTTAGATTTTAGATTATTATTATTATTATTATTAAGAGTAGTTTTAGTATTATTAGTATTATTATTTTAGGCGTTAGGGTTATTGTTAGTGGTGGGTTTTGGGTAGCCTAGCCTTAGTTAGGCATGGACTGATCATCTATGCTTAAGCAAGGTAGCGTAAACCAGTATCCAACCATGACAATAACTAGTTAGTTTTGTCATTACCTAACCTAGAAATATTTAAACTGTATCTGGACCTTAAGATATTACCTGATTGTACTAGGAGTGATTATCAACTGTTGGACAACTATTAAACAGGTGAGTTCCTCTGAACCGTTTTCTAAAACGGAATGATGTTTTGATAATTGGTAATAATTGAAGAATTGACTATCAATAGCATCTGTGATATGTGGTAATGTTTGATAGGATTCTTGAGGGCTGCTTGTATGATTCTGCTTTAGCCAGTGGAGTTTATATACATTGCCTGGTTATATGAATTTATATTGTGCTTACTCTGTTTCTATCTGTTTGTCATGGTTGTATCTGCTTGATACAATAGTCAATATCAATATGTTTTAAATTTTGAAGAATGTTATGTTTATGAACTCACAAGCTTTATGCTGAGTCCCAAATCTTTCTTTTTGGACACACATCCTAGGTGCCAAATGATTGCACTACCTGGAGATTACGGGCTAGCTTATGAGAAAATAAAGGTCTAGAGCAGTAATTGAAGATTTGGATCTCTAGTTAATTAATGTAATGTATTATCTAGTCGGCCAGATGTACAGTATGCTATGATGTTAATCAAAGTTAGACTTTCGCTGTGAATTTAGATTACTATGTGTTTTGTATATCTGATGCGTAACGCTCCCCAGTGTGTGCCCTAGGAGGCGGGCGTTACAAGTTGGTATCAGAGCCATAGTTTAAGTGAATTAGGTATTAGTTAGTGTCTAAACTTAAACTAAGTTGAGAAGACTATGCAGGTTGCCAAATAAACCAAGTAGCATTATGATAGATAAGAGGAGTTAATGTATTAAGTATATAATAGAAAATAACTAGAACACTTGAATAATATAAAAGGTTAATCGTATTTAGCTAATGTCATTAAGAATTTACTTTTCAAATTGTATTTTGGTTTGTTAGCTGTAATGTTTGCCTAAACTTAAGAAGTAGATTGGTAGTGTTAACTAGACATTGTTGAAGGCATACACTTCTAGATAGTCTCATGTCAATTAGTCTAATAGAACAATAGTGAACATGCAAAGTAATTCATAATTAATTATAGTTAAATAAATTATAGAATTGGATGATTAAGTAAGCAAGTGAAGGTGAATGACCAAGAAGGATGTCACTCATATTTAGGAACTGCATTATGATACATAATGAGGGAAAGCTAGTATATTCGTGTAAGGTAAATTGAAGATTATGCTTAGATTTATATAATGGTGAATTTACAATAATACATGCATCTTAATAAGATAAGTATTAGTGATCAAATGGAATATGAACATAGGAGCTAAATGGACATTATCAAATACTTAAATGTTGTATTGGTATTCAACAAGGATGTTATTCAATAAGATAAAATATAAAGTGATGAACAGTGTATTGAGAAAGGATAATAGCCTAAAATATTGGAATTAGTATCAAGTATGACCCGAAGGTAAGTTAGAACGCCAAAGGTGAACCGAATGTAGAACGAATATAAGTAACTGTAAAGGTACAATTAGATACAAGGAAAATACAAAACTTTGTACTCAAGTTGTCAAGATTATCACTGCCACTCAACCAAGATTTAATCAGGAGAAAGTAGGAAACAAACTATAGACTAGTTTCTTGTTATCTACAACAAAGATAGTAAAAAAAAACTAGAAAATAGAAAAATAAGTATAAAAGCATTATAATTCTTTATGACAACCCTTCAACTTTTGATAACAAGGGATCTATAGAGGCACATGAGTGCTAAAGTTAAATGAAAGTTGTCTTAGACATTTATGACTACATGTAACCAATTAGATCTAATTCGCATTATATTCATTTTAATCAAAAAGATTACATTGGTATGAACAAAAGCTTAGTATCAACTATCTTTAAGCCATATATGAATTAAGAAACTCAAACCTTACACCATACCTTCATAAGTAGAATGACTAATGGGAGACAAAAGACAATAGTTGACATCATTAAGAATCGTACGATAAGCTTGAATGGTAACTTGATTTGACTTGATACCTATGGAAACCCAAAGAATTTAAGGTAGTCAGAGAAATCGACTAGCAAACCTTTAACTAAGTATAAGTCATGTCAGATAGAAGAATGGTATAATTTAGATTGCCAAAAAATGGTAGTATCTGATGACAGAGCAGAAAGCATTATCACTATGACTCAAGTACATAATTTTCAAGAAATGATACATTAGTGATCTAGCATATGCCATGAACACTGTGAAAAAACAAAAGGTTTGAAACATACATAAGACCAATTTTAGAACATGATAAGATCCTTATAAATTATTGATGATGCTATCCGAATTGACCAGTGACCTGTGATATTCATAAATCTTATGACAAAGTTTATAAACCTACTTGGGTAATGTATTATCATCTACCACGATGACATTCTGATATACATTCTAAGGATAAAAGAGATCACGAAGATCATCTTAGAGAAATCCTAGATTGCATAGCAAGAAAAACTTTACGTTAATTCTTGGAATATAAATCTTAATATGTAAAGTTATTTATAGGCCAGATGTTCAAGAGTAACGACAAACAACAACACATGCTAAGAATAAGCAATTAAAAAAAATTCACATGATTTAAAGATTTTGAGATTTGAAGATTATTATTGAAGATTTATTTAAGTTTTTCTAAACACTAGTGAAAATGAAAGGAATGTTAAGTAACTACAAACTATGATATACGATACCATCCAGGAAACAACAAGTTAATCGCTGGGTGCACTTTATAAACAAGAATGGGGCCCAATCACTAAAATTTGAATATCTAAATAACATAATATAAACCTCTTAGACTAAATTGAAATTCACAGAAAAAATCATTGATGAAAAAATCACATTAGAAGCAATAAAGGATTGGCAGACGGAAAACTATAAGAGATAGAAGTGATAGTATCTAAGACTCCACAATCATATATGAGTTTTGAGTCTTAGCATATTACAAGATATGATACTAAATGAAGCTCATAAATCAAAATATAGAGCACACACAGGTAGTAATATCATGTAATATGATTTAAGAATTATTATTGGTATCAAGAATCAAAGGTCAATCACAGGCATGCAGGGAAATTCTTTATCTACTAAGGATTATGGTGAAACATTAGAAATTGTCTAACTATATACAACAAGCTTAAATCTCGTAATGAAAATGAAAGATAACAATAGACTATGGTGAATTTCTGATTAAATTATGGATAGACACCTTCTAGCTAGTGGAGGATAGGCTTACCAAATTAGTCACACCTCTCTACCTATCTATCAACTATAAGATAGAAATATTTGCCAAACTCAATTAATCTCACATTAAGATGTGCCTATCTTGACTATATTTGAGAGAGTTTTATCGTTTCACTTCAAAATTATAATAGGGTTTCCAAAAGAAACTAAGATATCGAGTAAATTAGAGAACCTTATGTTTATAAAAAAAACTACCGAGGCACATAGTAGAAGACTTTCCTTGAGCATTAAAAATCCTAAGCAATATATATAGAGAGTATATTAAGAATTCACATAACAAGAGTTTGATACGATTTGATCACTTTTGTGCTAAAGTAAATTCTAAGAAACGAAGATACGGTGGTTAACGTGACAAGTTATTAATCAACAATGTAGGAATCTTAGCTCAAAAGATAATTCCATTAGTATTGGTCAAGTGGTAAGGTTAGAAAGAGTCTGAGAAGACTTGGGGATTTACAAAAGAAATGAAAGTCAAATATCCTCAACTCTTTGGGTAACCTTCGAATTTCGAGGACGAATTCTTTTATGAAGGGAAGAATGTAACATCCGAGTTCCAGGTCTCAAATGTAATAGTTAAAATAAAAGAAATATGAACTTTACATTTATATATTGTTAAAGCGTAAGTAATGAGTGAAATGACTATTTTAAATTTAAAGTTTTTAGACGAGTTTTAGTGTCGTAAGAGACAATTTAAATATATATAAATATACTAATATATTATATTTAAACGTGCTCCGTTTTTAAACGAAACTTGGGTTGACTCGTAGAGAAAAATAAGAGCGTCTCAAAGACATATTTGAAATTTTATAAGATGTTATATTTAAAAAGTTATAAGAGAAAAATAAGCTGAATTAATTATAATGATATAATAATAATATTATTAAAAAAATAATTAAGCTAGCAGGCGGGCACGTCATTTTGCCTCCAACATCGCCTGCTTAACTTTTTCACCCTGCTTGCCTGCTTTCTTATAAATAGAGACCTAAAGGTTGAATTTAGATTATAAGTTTTCTTGGAATGCTCTAGTATAAGAGAATCCCGAGTAATCGATACCCCATTGGGTATTGTTATTAGTCGTTTTTGGAGCTCGGGTAGGAGCACGAGTAGGGAGACTCTACATCAAATTGCCGTAGATAGTTTTAAGGTATGTTCTCGTTTAAGTTTATGTCAAGTTAATTATTATTTATTTTAGATTTAGATTATTATTATATTATTAAGAGTAGTTTTAGTATATTAGTAATATTATTTTAGGCGTCAGGGTTATTGTTAGTGGTGGTTTTGGACAGCCTAGTCTTAGTTAGACAGGGATTGATCACCCACTAATATCTAATCATAACAATAACTAGTTAGTTTTGTCATTACCTAACTTAGGAATACTTAAACTGTATCAGGACCTTAAGATATTACCCGATTGTACTAGGAGTGATTATCAACTGTTGGACAGCTATTAAACAGGTGAGTTCCTCTGAACTGTTTTCTAAAACGGATGTGATGTTTTGATAACTGGTAATAATTGAAGAATTGACTATCAATAGCATCTATGATATGTGGCAATGCTTGATATGATGCTTGAAGGCTGTTTGTATGATTCTGCTTTAGCCAGTGGAGTTTGTATATATAGCCTGGTTATGTGAATTTATCTGTGCTTACTGTGTTCCTATCTGTTTGCCATTGTTGTATCTGCTTGATGTAATTGTCAATATCATATTTTTGAATTTTGAAGAATGCTATGTTCATGAACTCATAATCTATATGCTGAGTCCCAAATCTTTTCTTTTTGGACACACATCCTAGGTGCCAAATGATTGCAGTACATGGAGATTACATGCTAGCTTATGAGAAAATAGAGGTCTAGGGCAGTAATTGAAGATTTGGATCTCCAGTTAAATTGATGTAATGTATTATCTAGTCTGCTAGATGTACAGTACGCTATGATGTTAATCAAGTTAGACTTTCGTTGTGAATTTAGATTATTATGTGTTGTGTGTATCTGATGCGTAACGCTCCCCAGGGTGTGCCCTAGTAGGCGGGCGTTACATTTCATTTTAGAAAATATTGAGTAAATTACTATTTTGACCCCTATGGTTTAAGCTATTTAACCCTTTAAGTCCAAAATGAATCTTTTTATATACCAGACTCTAATGTTGCATTTTATAACGATTTAAACCCTTACAACTATGACAACCCATATTTTCCGGGTTTGAGTCCAATAACTTAATAATTATCTCTATTCTTAACATTAAAACAATTGTAAATGTTATTAAACTAACTAATGCCCTAAACTAATTAATACCCTTATATACAAAGTAAGTAACTTAAGGGACCTAAGAGCAGTTCCCTGTAAGTTTGATATCAATCCATATAAACCCCCGTATGCTTCTTCTCCTATTCGTAACCTTAGTTTTCTTTCGCTGCTGTTGCTTCTCCCTCGAACCTTTGGCTGTCGTCCATCTCTTATCTTGCTCAGGCATCCAGCAGCTTCTTTTCGCGACCGAATCACCTCTGCCATCTTTCTCTTCTTCAACCGCAGGCACGCGATCAACGACCCCATCCCGGCAGTCGTGAAACTAATCCAACGATCCTGTCTGGTATGATTCTCTCTCGTTTCCTTACTCGTATTCATTACTATACGGTTTCGGGTTTTTGGATTTCGGTTATCGCGTATGCTTCGGTGGTCTATTGCACGTGAATATGTTCCTGTTGCGTGTGTCGTCCCTAGTTATTGCGGTTCGGTTGGTGGAATGTTTCTGCGATGTAGTGTATGCATCGGGTGCGGGCTTATGGCGTGTATCATCATGTCATGTGTGTGCTAGGCGCATTAGGAGGTACGGATGGTATGCTGTGGACATGGGCTGATGCTTATGGGTTTGGGGATTTGAATTATTGTATGCGTACATAAGTGTGGGTGGGGTGGGTGTAGCCGCATGGGGGGGGGGGGGGGGGGGGTGGGGGGGTGGTTGTAGGGTGGTGATAAGGGCATAGTGCATGGAACCGTGAATGTGTGTGTGTAATTTTAAAATCTACATTTTGGGTGTATGTGTAGATATTATTGTATTATGTGTGTGAGTTATATATAATATGTTATGGGTTTCATTCTATAAAATATTAAATGAAAATATTTTTTTTTTATATAATAAGCACCTTTAAACCTGAATTAGTATACGGGAGGATAATGGGGGTTTCATATAGTTTTGACTGTGCATGCGTTTGAATGGGAAATTGTTAACTGGAATCGTAACCGAGCCGTGAACGCGAACCATACGATTCATGGTTAATATTAATATTTAATATTGATTATATATATATTAAATGACGTTCAGTTACCGGAAACTTTAATCTTTGTGCTTACATTTACTTGTTGCTGTGCATCTAAGGTTAGTTTTACAGCCCCACTTTCATTATACATTCTCTTTTGGGGGAGAGAAACATGCGGTTTTTCATATTATACGTTACTTTGATTTGTGATACTGCATATACTGTGTACTATGGTGTTACCACTACGCCTCATTCGGACCGTTAATATGGGATTAGCGAGGTGATTGTTAGTAGATCTACTGGGTTTGACAAACCCACCCGGGCTAGTCGCGCTAGCTTGACTGGAGGTCAAACGGGTGAATGGTTAGCCTGTTATACAGTGCTGTGGTTTGGTACCCACAGCCGGGGCATTCATTACTTTATTACTGTCAGCTCGGTCGCGAAATTCATACACATAGTGACTTGTTGTAGGCTAGCTACCTACTTATATGCTTTGATTACTAAATCTGGTTTTCATTATTGACAATTACTGTTTTCTGTTAAACCTGTGAACTCACCAACTTTATGTTGACCCGTTAGCATGTTCCTTTCAGGTTCACAAGACTCGCACGCTCATCTCATTTCATGCATTCAGTATCACACGTGATTTAATTACAATTTTTAAATAAACTTCATTTATTGGTTTTGCGCGTGTTGCGCCATTTAAAGTTTTAAGATTATTTATGCTTCCGCAATTACTTTTACGTTTACTTTAATAACTCTGCTTTTGGGATATTTTAATTGTTAATAAGTAACTACGTTTTATAATTAACGTGTCGTTGGGGTAACTAGTGGCTGAGATCCTGAAAGTCACACGCCTAACGGTAATACCCCGTTTGTGAAAATTGAAAGTGTGACAACAACAACTCTGTTACTTTTTCAGTTAAGTATATGGTATTTTGGACCTTTTAAACTTAAGGGCTATTTATGTAAATCACAAAAGCTTTTTAATGTTTAAGGGACTTATTATGTAATTACTCAATTTAACAAAACAACTCCCCCCCATTCTTCCTTTTCTATGTAATTGAGTTTTTTATTTGTATACCCAAAACTGTTTTGTTTTAATTTTTTTTTTATTATTTTGTTATTGTTTTTTCGTTATTAAAACAAGTTTTATTTACAAAAAATACGTCTTTTTAAAAGGTTTTGTGATAAAGATCGATTCGAGATGGTCAATCTTCCAAGATAATTAGCCTTTTGTAGTAGGCAAACACTTCCAAGAATAAGATACAAAAACTAGAACTTTGCAATCAATTTTCTTCTCTTTAACAATTTACGTACAAACTCTTAAATATGCAAAAGATGAAAACTAAACCCACTACCTAAGATGATGGAGATCATGCATACATAAATAAGACAAATTAGAGAACAAATAAAACATGAAGCTAAACAAATGGAACATGGATGTTATGCAATTGGACGTGGGGAGTGGCACGTAACAATACTCCCGCCCTAAAAAACGTCTTGTCCTCAAGGACGGAATTGGTTCTCCACGGTGGCTGCCATTCGACTCTTCCATCGGCATTCGGAGCGGTCGCCACTACACGACATGGCGGATGCCAAGGTGGTCGCCACTCTCTTCTTCCGCCTTCAACCTCTGTCGATGACCCTAGCAAGGATCTCATTAACTTGTGTAGTGAAGAACATAGCTGTTTAAATCACATCTTGTGACTGGAGAAACATTTGGAACCCTCTTACCAAAGAACTCAATGCATGCAAAGGGACAATGTGACATGCATGGGTTAATTTTCAAGTGTGTGGGGCATAGGACACCCTTTTCAACCATGTGTGACGTATAATGAGAAGAGCATATGGCCAAGGGTAGTATCAAAGCAACGATACAAGGAGCAATGCCAACTTTGGAAGGGCAGGGGCGATCGAGTATAGTCGATGATAGATAGGGTGTCGGTGATAATGGCAAGGGTGGTGATGGATATTTTGGTGGTGGTGGGGCATCTGCAAGAGATGGTGTTGAAAATAATGCAATGGACGGTTTCGGCATGGGTGACGATGTAAAGGGCAGAGAAGGTAATGGTGGCGTTGCGGTGTTGATCATGGGATGATTGATTGGTGGTGATGGATTCGGAGATGGTGTAACCAGGTGAAGGGACGGTGTTGGTGTTGTGGCGGATCAAGGCGTGGTGGTGGTGTTGGTTTTCCAGCAAGGCGTGCCGAAATAACCAAGTGTAAGTGGCGCATTTCCGTCATCGTGGCCTCGTCAAATGGCGGGTTGCCTGTAGGTCGGAGTTGATGAAGTCGGTCCAACAACTCTTTGATTGTCGGCTCGTCCGCTTGAGGAGGCATTGGGTACGATAATGAAAGCACCAAATGATAGAGACCGATTCGAGATGGTCAATCTCCCAAGATAATTAGCCTTTTGTAATAGGCAAACACTCCCAAGAATAAGATACAAAAACTAGAACTTTGCAATCAATTTCTTCTCTTTAACAATTTACGTACAAACTCTTAAATATGCAAAAGATGAAAACTAAACCCACTACCTAAGATGATGGAGATCATGCATACATAAATAAAACAAATTAAGAAACAAATAAAACATGAAGCTAAACAAATAGAACATGGATGTTATGCAATTGGACGTGGGGAGTGGCACGTATCATTTGGTATTTATAAGATTCTTAAATAATTCATTTTCTTACTTTTCTTTTAAATCATTCATTTCCTTAAGTCGTTTATTTGTTTAAACGTGTTGGTTTATTTAAAAAAAAAAATTAAATCTTTCGTTTATTACAGCTCCTTTTTTTAAAAAAAGCTGTTCATTTCTTAACTTCTTTCTTTAAACCGTTTGTTTGCTTAAAATTGTTCGTTGTAAAAAAAACTTGGATTTTTAAAATCGTTCTTTTTTTTAAACTATTTTTTTCTAATGGCTATAAGTAAATTATACAATATATATATATTTGCAACGACTATATTTCTAATGGTTATTATAGCAATAGCTATTTTTCTAATGGTTATTTTTGCAATGGCTATGTTTCAAAAAATTTCTAACTTGTATTGTACAATGAAAAGAAATATTTTGAAAAAAAAACTTTGACAAACGAATGATTTTAAAAAGAAGTATTTATTTTATGTTTAAAACGTGTTTAATAATCATATAAAGAAAAAAAAACGAGGGTTCAAGTCCCTCTAGGGGTGTACCAAGACTCAAATAAAATAACATAAAAAATATCTAACTTGCATTATATAATAAAACAAAATATTTAAAAGGGACAAATAATTTAAAAAAAAAGTTTGAAAAACAAACGATTTAAAAAAAGACGTTTATAAAAAGAAAAGCTTTAAAAGAGGTGTTTGTTTATATATTAAGGCATGCTTATTAATTAATAATTGTAAATATAACAGAAATAAATTACAATAAAAAGTTAAAAAAAAAACTTTAAAAAAACATTTTCTCAACATATGCATTAAAAAAGTTCGTTTAATAAAGAAGAAAAAATGGGGTGGGGGTTGTTTTGGTAATTTGAGTAATTACATAACTAGCCCCTTAATTATTAAACGAACTTTGTAATTTACATATACAGCCCTTAAGATGTAAATAGACTAAAATACCCTTATACTTAACAAAATGAATTAATAGCGTTAGTCTTAAGGGCCAAAATCATTGCAAAATGCAACCTTGGGGTTTGATATGTCAAAAGATTATTTTAAGACTAAAAGGGTTAAAATGCCAAAAACACAGGGGCTAAAATAGTGATTTACTCATAAATATTTTATGATTTTTAAATCTTAGTAAATAATTATTAATTTATTATTTTTATTTAACCTATATACTACACGAGTTTCTATACTAGTGTATAATATTTATGATATCTTTTCATTTGTAAATGAGAAAATCAAAGAAACATTGAATATTTCTCTAAATAAAAATTTTAGAAATGGTAGTCTTAAAAAAGTGAATAAATTACTCTCTTAATTACTAATTACTAAATACCGAAAAAAATAAAAGTAGTTTGAGCGGGAAAATAAAATTTTTAACAGTCCAAAATTGTGACACGTGTCATCTTGGGTTATTTTTTATTAGGGTAAATTAAAGTAATAGGATAGGATAGGAGTAATTATAAAACAAATTAAACAGTAGCACGTACTTGTTGTAATGCGTTGTGTACAACTTGTTGCTTGTGCATATTTTCATGCTTTGTATACCACCTGTTGATGCATTTAAGTGCCCCTTGTAGTGGGATAGATGGCCTCCATTCCTACCCGGCTTCCATTTCTAGCTCTGCTGGACTAGATCCCATTTCGGTCGCTCCTATTGTCGTTTCTCCGCCTCATGTGTGGTGTCGTTGAGAGGGGCGGGTTTTGATGGGGTTAACGTCGGCCTCCCGCCGTGTTATCCGGCTATTGGGTGAGACTGTTGTTTGCAGATATTGTTTCGCAGCTGTTGGGTGAAACTGTTAGACTTTGTTACTTTGTTACTATGATAATGTTTGGTGAAACTGTTAAGTTGTGGCTATTATGACGGAAACGTAATATTTAGAATGTGTGCGTTTGTTCGAGTTTCGGTTTACCCCGTCCTTAATACGCACAACACACGTCGGGGTGCAAAAAGCTGTGTAATCAATCTTCTAGAATATTTAATTAATAAACTAATAAAATGAAAGGTTTTAGGATGATGAAAGCTAATTTTAGATGTTTTGAATTAACCCGGTTTTGACACTAAATTGATTCGTTTTATTTGTTATATATTATAGCGAATTCAAATAATATTCAGTCCTAATACGAATATTTGTGTGTGAGTATATGCAGTTTAATATAATATTTTAAAAATAATTATAAAAATATACATATTCGACCGCCCAATAAAAAATACCAAATGTTATGTGATGTTTCTTATGTGACTTCAATGCTTTATAAGCTAAAGTCATATACAGTGAATCATACAAAGGTTATGCATTTTTATAGTATTTAGAACTATATCAGTCACCAAGTTAGGAGACCTTTGTTATCCTAGTTAAGCTCTCTTATTGTTCAAAATACATTTCCCATCTTACAAATATACATCTTATTTGACGATATAATAAATTAGTATGTTAGAAATCACGTTTACGTAGAATTCTTTGTATTTAATAATTTGTTAGAACTAAATCGTATGTATTACTCTAAAAGGTTAAAGCCCACTAATTGTGTGCTATTAAATTTAGAACTACAAATGAACCCAAACCACGTATGACCTGAAGCACAAAATATTCAATATGGTAACAGGACATATCTTTAAAAGCAGAACCTAGTATGGGTGTAAGACCGTTGTGGTATTTGGTGATGCTCGACCTGATTACCCAAAACTTACATACTCGTTTACCCAAACCATACCTACAAAATATTTATTTTCTTATTTTCCTTTTCCTTTTTTCTTGAGTGCTATAGTAAAATACTAATCCACCAACTTTATAGCTTTTTTTTAAAATTTTCTTAGGTAATAAGACTATATAAAAATTACAAGATCACAAATGCACCCAAACCACATGTGACATGAAACACGATACATTCGGGATGGTAATAGGACAGGTGTTTAAAGCAGAACCTAGTATGAGATTAGTATGTAAATTATTACAGGTATGAGACCAGTACATTATTAGGTTGTGCAGGACCTGATAACCCAAACCTTACAATACTCGTTTACTCAAACCATACCGATAAAAATGTATTTTTTATTTTTCTTCTTTTCTTTTCTCTTGAGTGCTATAGTAAAATACTAATCTACGAACTTTATAGCTTTTTTTAATATCTAGGTAATAAGACTACATAAAAATTAAAAAATAGTATTTCATGTATTTGAGAATCTCAATAGATAACCTAACAAACTAACCGTAAACATGATATCTTTAAGTTGATTTACTCGATACCCAGTGAGTAACGAGTAACAAAGTACCCAAAATGTATGAGACTACGTATGAATCTATGAGACATAAGTTTACAATTAGATAAATAATGAGATTACCAATATCCGCCGCAAACCCTCCCATTGCCATCCCTAGTATATACTTAATAGGTTTATCAAGAATAACATCTAACAAACAAACATAACTAGTAAAACTCGGTTATAGACAAAAACTCTTTGTAGGATCTGGAGAGAATAGCAAACTTATCATATATTTAATAGGTTTAGTTATGTTCAGTTGAAATCTATTAGGGATAACCCCTAATTCTGCCTAAAAGTAGAGACAAAGCAACATTACCTCCCCTATGTGCGTATGCCATTTTGTGTTTTGAAGCCAAACCCCACCTAGATATCGGTGGTAACAACGTTAAATCACCTATATAGATCATTGCTTACATGAAAAAATTGCAAGAGAACTAGGATTAGTTATCCAATGTTATCGTGATGTCATAAATGTCTGAGTAACAGATGAGCATTTTTATTACATTACATTTGTTTATTGACAACTTATCTTGCTTTAGTTACGTTCATTTGATTTTTTTATAAATCTAAAGCATCAAATTATCTATATTACTATAAAGCATATTTATGTTATTCATGTAATTTCATAAAAATTTAAGATACGTAATACAAGTATTAATATGTAAGGTACAATTTGAAAATGATATCATACCATCTTACACTTATTAGACCATCCTCATCGCTTGGCCCGTGGCCGGTCCATCGCCGACGTAGACGACGCCCGGCGGAAGGGTGGCGATGGGAGAGAGGAGATGGAAATACCCGATCTGTGGGCAAGGGCGGTGAAAAAAGAGATGGTGGTGAGCTTCACGACTATAAAATTAATTCTAAAATATAAATATAGTGGTGAGTCCCACTATTATAAAATGATTTTAAATGATTTTAATTTAAAATATTTTTAAATAAAATGTTTTAAAGTCTTTTAATTAAAATAATATTTTAAGTATAATATTTTAATTAAATATGTTAATTAAATAAAAATATTTTTTATTTTTTTACGTTTATAATACTAAACTAATTAATTAGAGTTTATTTTTTTATTTTTTAAAATCTTTTTTGTTTTATTTATAACGGCTACTTTTTTTTGTTTTTTCATAACGGCTAGGTTTTGTTTTATTCATAACGGCTACTTTTTTTTGTTTTTTTCGTAACTGCTAGTTTTTTTTCTATTAATAACGGCTACTTTTTTTGTAATTCATAACGGCTAGTTTACTTATTATAAATATGTTTTATTCACTTGAGAGTTTTTCTCAAATCACATTTCATCTTCTTTTTAACATTCTAACTCTTTTCTAAACACAATTCAAAATTCAATTCTCAATGGATCCAAGAGCTCCATTCTCTTTTACACAAATGTTAAATGATGAAATCAATGAAGAATACCCACATCAGCAACTCGGGTTCTCCTAATTGGTTATCCCAATTCTCACAACCCAGGGAATTCCCATATCTTCAATAATTTGGGGGATTCCCACATGTTCAACAACCTGAGGGATTCCCATATGTTCAACAACCTGGCTCCTCACAATTTCCATAACCCGGGAGATTCCCATATCTTCAACATTCTCAGTCTTCGTTGGAAGACTATCAACAATATCAAACATGGTTTAAACATAAAGAGCTTCAAAAAATGCAGCAATCGCAATCACAATCACATAATGAACAACTAATTGATGAAACACCTTCGTTACCCAAAGAAACGCCAACAAAGAAGAAAGGGAAAGGAAAAGGAGAAGGAAAAGAAAAAGCTGAGAAGTCTGTTCGTATCAAGTGGACAGCTGATGATGAAGTGTTGTTGGCTAAGGCTTATGTACCCATTTCTGAAGACCCAATAATTACCAACAGCCAAAACCAACATGCATATTGGGGGAGGATAGAACAACATTACAATGTTGGGAACCCTTAAATTTCAACCTTAGAAGTCACTAGCATATGATTAAAGGAAAGGTTGCTCACTTTGATGCGTCTTATGTTCGTATCAAGTCACAATATAAAAGTGGTTGGTCAGAAGACCAATATATAACCCCAAGCAAAATATGATTACACGAACACTAATAATGCTGCCTTCACATATGAACATGTGTAGGGGATAGTTAAAGACATTCCAAAGTATTATGGGCCTACCAAAGTGTATGGTCATCAAGCTTCTAAAAGAACAAAAACAAGCACCACAGGGGAGTATACCACTTCTGCTTCGGATGCTAACTTTGGCAATACTCCCGAATCAACTCAAGAGTGGGGGGTATCACTTGATGATGATAATGATGATGATGATGTTCTTGCAATACAACCGGAAGATCAAGATGAAAAACCTCTAGAAGAAGAGTCTCGAGAGGAACCTCCAACACGTCCAATAGGGAAGGACAAGGCCAAGAAGCTGGCCAAAAATAAAGGGTAAAGGCATGACTTCTTCTTCTTCACTTGCTTACGAAGCAAAAAGACTAAGTCTCGTTGAAGACTTAGCCGAGATGACAAAGGGAAAGAAGAAAGCTATCCAAAGATATGATGCCGTAGGTAGAATGGGTCTATCACCAACACAAAAATGCACAAGTGCCATTCGTCAATTGGCATATGGCACAACAGCTGACTAATGCGATGAATACTTACGCATTGGTGAAAGTACTGCTATAGAATGTCTATAAAAGTTTTGCAGGTCTCTCGTGGAAATTTATTCATCTATGAATTTAAGAAGACTAACCCAATATGACGTTGACCGGTTAGTAGCCGAACATGAAGCCCATCACGGGTTTCCTGGAATGCTTGGAAGCATTGATTGTATGCACCGGAGTTGGAGAAACTGTCCAACTGCATTGAAAGGTCAATATACTCGTGGTGATCATGAGCATCCCACTATTATGCTAGAAGCAGTTGCATCACATGACCTTTGGATTTGGGATGCATTATTTGGAGTAGCTGGATCAAACAACGATATCAATGTGCTTAATCAATCCTCAGTTTTTAATCAAATCTTAGAGGGGAATGCACCGTAATATAATTTTACAGTGAGTGGGCATAACTACACCACAGGGTATTATCTTGCAGATGGTATTTATCCAAAATGGGCAACACTTGTAAAGAGTTTTACATATCCACCGGAGA
Source organism: Flaveria sonorensis (assembly GCA_025506505.1). Taxonomy (NCBI): domain Eukaryota; kingdom Viridiplantae; phylum Streptophyta; class Magnoliopsida; order Asterales; family Asteraceae; genus Flaveria; species Flaveria sonorensis. Next base: position 30,017 of record JACCIY010000103.1, read on the forward strand.
ATAATCTGAAAATAAAGTGGTACAAAAGGCGTCAAGAGTATGCAAAAAAGGATGTAGAAAGAGCCTTCAGTGTTTTTAATCTTGGTGGGCAATGATACGATCCCCAGCAAGATCCTCGAACTTACCGGTATTAGGTGCTATAATGCATGCATGTATTATATTACATAATATGATTATAGAAGATGAAGGATGTTCTATAACTAACTGGTCACGTGAAGAGCAAGAACCAGAGCCAGAAAGTTACAATAACGGGGCACCACCATCATTTCAAACACACCTATAGAGATTTAGAAGCTTACGTAACCAGAATGCGCACCATGCATTGCGGAACGATTTAATAGAACATCTCTGGGTGAATAGGGGGATTAGAGAGTAGTTTTATTATTGTTTCTATCTATTAATTTCGTATGGTCGTTTTTATTTTATTGTTTTACTTTGTTGTTTTTATTTTATTTTAATGTAGTTACCGTTTAATTTTATTATTTTCTTATTTAGAATTATTTAATTTAAGTATTCAACTTAATCATTTGATATTTAATTCCATTATTTATTTTAATTAAATATATTTACAATAATTTAAATATCTTTATTTAAAGTAAATAAAAAAAGAAAATGTGAGGTGGAAAAATAAAGATGTTTGTGGGAAGGATAGTATTGGGGTAAAAAGTGTTTGTGGAAAGAATGAGTGGAGGTGAATGAAAAGTTGATGTGACATGCTGATTAGGACTGTTTGTGAGAAAGATAAGTTGTAGCGTTGTGAACAGTCTTAGTAGATAACATGTAAACTTTTATTTTTAATATAAAAAACCCTAAAATAACATTAATTGATAATAAAAATTAAGAGGTGAAATATATTTTTAAGATAAAAAAATCAATCAATTTATAATTATAATTATAAAAAAAGATATGAATTATGTTTGATTTTATAACTTTAAGATTAAATTTTTTAAAACAAACAAAAAGGTTTATTTTGTATTTTACCTAATCTCTTTGTCCTCATTATAATTTCATAAAATTTTTAAGACTCCTAACTCAAGTTTTAAGTGTAAGATCCAATTTATCAATGCATGAGTATTATTTCTTCTCATTTTACTATTATTAATAGAATGTAAATCTTATTAATTTTACTTATTTGTAACATGTAAACCTTTTATTTTTTAGTAATTAAAAAAACCTAAAATAACATCAAATGATAAATAAATTAAGAGGTGAAACATGGTATTTTAAAATAATAAATAAATCAAATAATAAGATATATTTATAATTATAAGAATAATATATGAATTGAGTTTAATTTTATGACTTTAGGGTCAATTTTTTTGAAACAAACAAAAAGGTTTAATTTATATTTTAACTATTAATATAAAAACCTAGGTGAAAAAATCCACCCCAGAATCCAGGAGTGTTCCCGGATGGGGTAAATTTGATTTTAACAACAAAAAAAAAACTACGCGAAGCGCGTGTTACATACGCTTTGTCTTTTCTTATATAACGTTTACATTGAGAAGTGTTTTTAACAAATAAAAACGTTATGTAGTGTGCATGTTAGATTTTTATTGAGAAGTGTATAAAAGATTTTGTTAATAAAAATAAAAAGCTTAAATTTTTTGAGAACGAAACGACGTTTGCTATAAAATACTTATTAATAAGATTGATATTTCAATATACGGCTTGTATCTCTTATTAAAATTTTAAAGTGATTATTAAAAAGAAAATTTTAATTTGAGTGTTAATAAAAAAAGGGTTGTTTAAGAGCAAATAACTTATGTCGTGCTTGGAAGAAGCTCAGTTGAAAGTGGATTGGTTGTAAACAACTCGAAATTGAACAAAAGACTAGACGTGGTATCGTCCCAGATTTCTCCAAAACTAATTTATTTTAATCTAATCTAAACTTATACATTTAAATTATTATAATTAATCTAAAAAAATAACATCAAATAATAAATAAATTAAAAGGTGAAATATGATATTTTTAAACATATATATTTAAAAATTTTAATTTTTATAAAACCTAAAATAATATAAAATAATAAACAAATCAATAAATAATTATAATTTAGTTATAATCAAATTATATGACTTAGTTTGGTTTAACAAATAAAAGCTATGCAAATCGTGTGTTACGTTTTGCTATGTCTTATATAAAGTTTTCGTGGAGAAGTGCTTTTAACAAAATAAACAGATTACGCAGCGTGTGTGGTAGGTTTTCGTTGAAAAGTGTTTTTTTCTATCTATGTTGTTATTTTAATTTTGTTAAAATCGTTATGTACTCGGCCGTGAAGCGCGGGTTCTACCCACTACTGTTAAATTTAAATGAATCTTATTGAAAATCAACTCTTAACAAGAAGTAAGGCTTCATGAACATATAGGATGTGAATACCTGTTTGATAAATTGAAAGCACTATTAGATGATAAAGGTATGATACCCAAAAAAATTATTTGAAAAACATGTTAGTTAGAAATTCCTAACTAACACAACATAGAACGTTACATGATTAACATGAGATTTACCAATCGCTCGACCCAAGACATGTTAACCTTGCTGTTCCTATGTCAAATCCAGGCTTACGAGAAATGAACAACCGAGTTGAAAATAAGATCCTTATATAAGTCATTAGCCTTGAAAATCGCAGATGCTAAAGGTATCAACATCAACTAACCACCCATAGGCTTCATAACATAACGGTGTTGCGAAAAATACAAATAAAATACTACATGAGATAGTCAGGTTGATTATGGCTCCAAAAAATTGGCATGTCAATATGTCATCATATTTGGTGATGTTATACTAACCGTCACCTTCATGCTTCATCGCGTGCCTTTCAAACTAGTAACTTCGACATCATATGAGTTACTAACAAGATGAAACCCTAACTTTGAAAATTCTAAAACGTCGAGTTGTGTAGTGAATCGATGTATGGAATTTGTCACATGATATGGAAATTTAAGTATAAAAGGATAGAAATGTGTTTTCTAAAATACCATGAACAATCAAAACATACTGTTCGTAGGTGTAAAACATTAAAGTGGGAGCATCCTGTAATTTAGATATCAAGATATCACACTTTTAGAAAATATGTGTGAAAAAACAAGACACACATAAAGATTGGTATTTATTTGAGACCACGAAATCACTTCTTCAAGTGGGAGAAATCATTCGTGTGGGAGTGATTCAAGGAATGAGTATGAGTAAATCGTCTCTAAGCATGATTTCTTTATCTGTTACCAATGAAAAAAAATTCTAATCCGAGTATGAACAAACGGAGAAACCAAAAATTTATTCAAGAGACTTTAGTTGTGACATATTTGTGACAAATTAGTAATATAAACAATCCTTTGAGATAAAAGATAGGAATACTTTTATGCTTAAAGAAAATAAGATAGTCCAACAAATATAAATGAAGCTCGATCTCACATGTCTTAAAAGAAAAAAATACATCACCACAATTGAAGAAGAGATGGGTATATGAAATCAAATAATTGAGGGAATTAGTTTAGCTTTCTAAAGGATACAAAGTTATTAAAAATAAGTGGATTCTCGAAATAAAGGATAAGGCTAAGGGTAATTTCGAAAGATGAAAGCTTAATGTCTGGCAAAAGACTATAACCAACAAAAGGAATTAACCATGGGGTCGATCTTGTGATAAGATTCAACTCTGTCTGTTTTCGTTTAGCTATATCGACGTGTTTAGAGCTTGAATTATGTCCAATCAATATATAGGTTGTTTCCTCAATGGAGAATTTGATGACGAACGCTATATGCAATATCATGTAAGATTCAAGGACAAACAAGAGCAAAAAGGTTACATGTTGTTAAAGCAACTTTTAAGCTCAGACAGTATTCGACACGATGGAATATACATTTTATGTAATCATGTTGAATGGTTTAGATATGATCAACAAGGATTGTCGAATATATACCAAAAGATCTAAGGATAATTTCTCATCTCGTAACTAAGGTTAATGATATATAATAGTTAGAAAAGCCTACAAGTATATATTCAAAGTTAAAAGAATCGTTACCATTTAGTTTCAGAATAAAAGATATAAATGAAGATACTTATATCAATGAAATCAAGAATTCAAGGAAGTTTCGAGGAAAAAGCTCATGCCTCTTTCAAAGCCTTACATTAACAAATTCCTAGGAGATTGAAGGTTTGAGCATGTTGACATCCTATAAAGAACGTTAAAGGTTTAACCAAAAATTTCTGCCATCAGACATTACGAGAAAAATAGAAACTGAAAAATGTTTTTTTACGTTGGTGCAACCCGAGTCTTATGAAAATAATGATAATGATAAGGTTTCAATGATAATGATAATGATAATGATATTAATAATAATAATAATAATATAATAATAATAATAATAATAATAATAATAATAATAATAATAATAATAATAATAAATGTGTACTATTAAGTTTTTTCATAGTAATGTAATGTAACAAGCAATATTTTATGCTAATCATTTATTAACAAAAATCTTGTTATTTAATAATGATACATTTGTTGTTCTTTTAAAAGAAAAATTCTTTGCTGATCACCTTAGTCTAACCTACCATTCTACTAACACATTTTGTGTGAAGTAGCATATTAAAGCAAAAATATTCAATAATTCAAATATAGTTCTTAAAATAAAATAAAACTATGGTGTGAGCACCATTGGAGTTTGATGTCATAACCCATGCCCCCCAACACCTATAAAGTGAGGTTTGCTAAAATTTTAAAAATAAATAACCCTACAAAGCACCCAACCATCCAACATACAAAAACACTCATTCATCATGCTGACCCAACATGATGTCCACTTGTGATATCCTAAATTGTCCTCAACATTTTAATTAATAGAGAAACAATCTTTATATTGTATTTTAATAAAGTATACGGTTAATGATTGAATATTTAATAAAGTTTAATAAAACTAAAATTAAATATTTTAAGGCATAATCAATGTCAACAAAAATTATAATAAAAAGAGTAACATGTGAATAACTATTCTATAAAGACGTATAGCGGTTTTCTATTTTTTTTTTTTTTGTAAAAAGATACAATTGAAAAATAAGTGATTGCTACAATTTCTTACAAACACTCTATCATATTAGTAAAAAAAATCCATCCTTTAAAAACACATATTTTTCTTCAACGCACGGAGACAGACGATGGTTTCATAGTCGTATTGGTGACAGTTTGTGAGAAGAGAATGTGAAGATCGAAAAATGAAATGAGGCAAGCATGCAACTTCCAAGGGTGTTATTTTTTATTTATATTTCATTATTAAAAAATTGTATTTATAAGTATTTGTGTATACACATGTAAGAATGACTTATTTTTATCTTATATGTTTTTTTTTCTTTTAGTTATAGTTATTTAGGTTTAGATATATACTATGTAACTCAAGTCAATTCAAAACCTACCTGAATTGATAAAAATAGGTATCATCTTATTGAACTAACTCAAGTTTTATTCATACAAACTTAAATTTAAATTTGAGTTATTAGTTTAACTTTTAAGTCATACATATAGCAAACGATATATTAAATCCTATATATATCAAATTCCGAATAAAACTATTAAATTATAGCACTAGAACATCACAGAAATCATTCAATAGAAACATGATTACTTATTTACCTAACTATAACCTTAAACCCTTTGTTTAAATGTGTTTTATAAGTAAATTAGTAAATCTAACAAACATATAAACAAATAAAATCAATGTTTATAGCGTCTCATCATCAAGAATGATACTATTAATTTGTAACTTTAATTTGATGATAAAATATTATTAAAACCTTTAGTAGATGAAGAAAGGGTACATACCATGTCCAATTATAGAAAGGGTTTTTCTATCTTGCAATTGACCCTTACTACAAAAGAAACATCCAAGGAAGGACATGGGTTAACATTTGTTTTGTAACCCCCAATTTAGTTTAGCTTATTGTCTATATGAAAAGACCTTTAAGTTCTAACCATCTTACTAAGTCATAATTTGTAAATCATGTATTGCAATAAAAATTACTAAAATTACTATCTTTTTTTTCTATATATATCATATCCTTGCAATGAAAACATACTCATCTGCATCATGAACATACTTGCAATTTTGTTAGTTTTATTTGAGTTGTTACATTAGAAATTATGCTTAAGTTTATGCATTTATTGAAATACAATTATATAAATTTTGAAGTATGTCACATACATTCATAACTAAGTTTAATAATGAGATAATAAAAATCATTTGTATTTTTTCTATCTATAAAATAAATTTAGTGTGGATATTGTTTGAGTAGTTGTAAATCGCGCTAGAAACTTATCAAGAGGGGCGAATTTCAAAACGGGGATATTAAATCATATTGTAACATCTATCACTCCTAAGTAAGCAAAAGAAAACCAAGAAAAAGTAATAAAAAAACTAGATACACAACCGCTACGCATTATAAATTAAAAGAATTATAAAAATAAGTAACACAAAAATGAAAAAAATTAAGAACAAAATAAATGTAGACACACAACTGCTACGCATTAGAAATTTAAAAATTTATGATATTCTACATGTTCATGATAAAATAATGTTTATCGTTATTACATACTTATTTCTATATAAGTTTTGATTTTCATTCAAAACCAAACAATTAACAACATGATGTAACTAGACATTACTACACTAGTATTAAACTAGCCCATAAATCTACTTTATGACTAAGTGAGTGTTTGACGTGTTTTTAAAAAGGGTTTTTGTAATATAATACAATAGATTCAAGAAATCTTTTTTTGTTCCTTCGGACACTATAAATATATAACTAATTGTTTGGAATTTAATATTGTTTAAGTATTAAAATAGTTAGTAAATTAAATGACATAATAATCTAATAGAGAAAGGAGAATACAGGTATTTCAAATTTCAATTCAATCCTTATTGTAAGATAAAAATTACAAATTGTTAGATACTTTTAATCAAGATGTATTTGTCTAAACCAATGTTTTAATACTTAATTCAGAAATTGAACCAGTTTTCTTATCAGGCCACTAATCAGGCCTAATTAAAAAATCAAATAACACAGTAGTATAAAAAATTAACAAATATATATTTAAAATATGGAGCCTAAGAGATTATATTAATCAAAAAATAATATTTTCAAAAAAAAAATAAAAGAAAAACTCGAAATCTGATTAAAGAGTTCTAGTTCACCGGTTTGACTAAAAATAATTTAAATAGGCTAACTGGACTGTTAGACACATGGTTTCCGGTCCACTCATAATAACATCAATCTAGACCATAAATATTTGTTACTCTAACTTTAATTCATAAATCATTCATTTTCAAACCGCGCGAACAACATTAAAAGGTTCTATATTTTAAATCTTGAAGATAAATTTTACATTGTTTCTTTAAAAATATCTACATATGAATATAAGTTTAAGATAAGATATATAACACTTTAATGGCAAGTATTTGGCCTTTTGGTACCCAAAGAAAGCGTTGACTTAGAGATTCATGCCCTTATGTGCCCTCCATCATCCTTGACCTACATTAAAGTAGTGTCCTACCTTATGTTTTTCTCTCTTTAATTATTAACTTCTATATTATTTAAAAGTCAAACCTAATATCTCAAACAAACTTGATGTTTCTACAAAGTCAAACCTTTCCATCTAACATAGCTCCATAGTATGGACATTTGTTTTATTAACTTTTCTTTAGCTAAAGAAAACTTACTCGAGAAAAGTTCATGGTAAAAAAATAGAAAATAAAAAGAAGTTTGATGCGTATAATAATTCACAAAAAAATTAGACGTGTTTGTAGATTTTCATAAAGTTGGAACTGGTTTGTAATCAAAACAGATGCACTCCAGCCTAAAATGTCCACTAGTTCATTAATTTTTATAAACTGAAGAATCAATACAACAGTACTATAAACGTGTCGTATTAACGTATGAGAGTGACATACTACTTTTATAATATTGATATACCGGTTTCATGGCCTGAAAAATGGCCCATAATGTTCTTTTTCTTATCTTTTACCTGTTTTTTCCTGTCTTTCTCTCTATACAAGTTTTACAGCATAAAAGATGATTAGATGAGACTAATGTAATTGACATGATTGTAAACTTATTAAGAATGTAATTTACAAAATTTACACTCCAAATTAATAGAAAAGACCAAGCCCATAAACAAAAGCCCAACAAATAAGCTTAAACCACGAAAAACATGTTTGGGCTGAAAGCCTACTTAAAGAAAAACAATATTTGGACGACATGCAACCAGTAGTAGCCAACCACCAACATTCGGAGCACTTTATTTAAGGTTATAACGGATTAACGGATACCAACTTTTGGAAATCTAACAAAGGCCCACTATACTAAGATGAGCCCAAGAGTCCGTAGTAACTAGATGCCTACAAAAAAAGGGCCCAGTACTTAATATAGACTCAATTATAGATCTATAATCTAGATGCTTCCAAAAAAAAAGGGCCCAATACTTAGTATAGACTAAACTATAGATCTACAGGTAGAGGTGGCCAAATCGGGTATTGGGCCGTACCCGAAACCGGATACAAGTCGGGTTGGGTCTAATCAGGTTTTTTTTGTACCCGAGCATTAGTGAACCCGGGTACGAATCCGATTCGGGTTCATCTTCATCCAAACCCTACCCGATATACCCAGTTAGAGTAGGGTCCGGGTCGGGTCTATAACCAGGTACAATCCGGGGTTTTTTTTGTATTATTATTAATATAAATTAGTTTTATTATTATTATTATTATTATTATTATTATTATTATTATTATTATTATTATTATTATTATTATTATTATTTCATCATTTATTATTTTTGATATAAATCGTATGTATTTCTATAATAATATTAAATAAACATTAAATTATCATTTATTTATTAAAACAACTTAAAAATACATAAATGAATCAATAAAAATAACTTAAAACTTTTATTTAAGTTATTGTCTAATGTTTATTTTCTACGAGATGCTTTATCAAATGTTAATTCTTCATCGGATATGCCAGAAGATACTCATTCTTCTACCTCTTCATCGTGTACTATAGCTTCGAGTGTAATTTCATCTTCGAGGCTTGTTTGGTCTTGTATACGATCCATTAAGTCTAAGTGATTATTTAAATAAATGCACATCTCCAACGCTTCCGGAGTTGGTCTTGTTCTCCGTAATGATATTACCCTGCCACTAAGAGAAAAAAACATATTCCGAAGCTACCGTAAAACCTGGACGCTTAGTAAATCATGGGCCATAGCGGAAAGAATCGAAAGTTGAGATTCCTTTCCTTTCCACCAAACCAAAATATCAAATGCACGATAATCTTCGGTAGTCATAGTGGAAATAAAATCCGTTCCACTGTATCTACCGAGCTCACTTGTTGGGGTGTTACCTCATTGTCGTTTAGCCGTCACATCCAGAACAACATTCAACATAGTAAAAACCGGGTCTTTAACCGAGGTACTAACACTTGAGGTTCATTCCCTTGGCGTGGTTATGTTTACGTTAGGCTCATATCTATTTAAATAAAAATTATAAATTGTTTTCAAACTTTCATTAAAATTTTCTTTTGGCTCGGTTGAAAAATTAGGGTTTTCTTCATGCATATCCAAATTGTCATTTATCTCGTCTATCAAACATTCAAACCCCGCAACATTTAAAAACGGATTTAAAGTGGTGGCACAAGTAAAATATTTTTTAAACTTTTCTTTCATTAGTTCGATCATTGGTCTAAACATATGTTTTTTATTTTAAAATTTTTTAAAAATTCAAAGCCATGAAATATAACTATTGAAACACCAAATAACCAGTAGGATGATAAACTCCCGATAATTTTGTTGCTGAGTTTTAAACACGTCAAGAAAAATTGAATAGACGTTGAACATTGTTCCAACCCGCATCCGGAAATGGGTCAGCTTCACCATTATCCGAAAGACTACTATAAAAAGCTTTCAAAGTGCCTTTTTGTTTTAAAGCACAATCAAACATGCGACATGTCGAATTCCGCCGAGTAGGTGCATCCAAATTAGGACCTAAAAATATAGATTCTGTATCCTTACAAAGTTGTTTATAATCTTGATATCTTTTTCTATTTTTTTTAAAACGTAATGTAACATAAATCGAAAAGATTTAATAAAGTTATCAACAAATTCCATGGATAGCCCGTCGTGCACTACTAAATTAATAATATGTGCAACACAACGAGTATGAAAAAATCACCGTTTGCAATCGGAAGATATTTTAATTTTAATTTTTCAACCGCGGTTATGTTGTTGGAGGCGTTATCAAATTCTTCAGTGTGTGGATACGGAAAAAGATCAACTGCAATCGTACGTTTCATCATTTGCCATGAATTGGGATCTACCCAATGAGCGGTGACGCAAAGGTACAATTCGGGTGGAGTCGACCAAACGTCACTAGTTAAATTTACACCGGTATTTAAATTTTCAAATAATACAACTAAATCATTTTTGCTTGCTTCCATAAATTTAAACAATAACGTCTAAGTGTAGTACGATTTACGTTGGTGTAACGAGGTTGAAGCGTCTCTCGAATTAAGTTGGTCAACCGAGGATTGTCGAAGTGACTAATAGGCAAAGCTTCTTGAATAACGAACTTCGTCATTCGATCTCAAACCATATTAACGTCGTAATTAAATATTCCACCGTCTCCACCTAATTGTGTTTGTTGCGAATCCGGATTACTTTTTAACGACTTATAAAACTTCTTGCTAATATGTTTGCTTAAAGTCGTGTTAGAATCTTTAGCAAGCAAAACTCCACAAAACTTGCAACGAGCCTTTACAGACTCGTCAATCAACTCAACCAAATCCCAATTGCACCAAACATCCATGTTACGATTGTGTGCAAAAACACGAACGACGGTTGGAGCGTTGGACGAACCTTGAGCGACAGAAGATTGTGAGTGAGCCATATCAAGATTCAAGAGAGTGAAAGTGTAAAACGAGAGAATAAAAATGTAAATCAAGAGTATTTTTTGTATTTTTTGCGTATGTTTTTGCGTTTGGCACTTGGGTACTCAACCATATCAACTCACATCTATTTATACTAACTTATAGGGTAAAGATGACCAAAAAGCGGTCAAAACAATTTGTCACGGCTATATAGCCGTTAAAAACAGCTAAATTTAAAAAGTAAAAAAGGTCAATACCGGGTTGAACCCGGGTACACCCGGGTCGGGTCGGTGAGGTTCTTGAAAAATCTCTAAAACTAAACCCGGTTCCTACCTAACGGTTTTTTGCGGGTCCAAACCGGGTATACCCACTACCGGGTCGTACCCGTACCCGGATCCGGGTCGGGTTCACCGGGTCAGATCCGTACCCGGTTATTATGCCCATCTCTATCTATAGGTATATGCCATAAGGTACAACCTAAGAATAAGTGTCTCCACCCTGTTAAAAATGTATAAGATCGTTTTATAGTGATCCATTCGGGTGCTTCAATATGGGTCATTATACAAAAGAGCTGTAAACCCCGGAATGTTGAAGCGAGCAACTTAGTAATAATGGTTGAGTTCGGGTTATGTAAAAAATAAAAAGAAAATGATTATGGGCCAAATTACCTTATGGGCTTAGGGTTTGATGGGTTTGATGGGTTTAAGGGCCTAACCACCCATTAAACACCCATAATCAAGCACATTCTCCATTCTTTATTTCTTGCAAACCAAGCGACTAACAACTTAGAGAGAGAAGGTAGTGAGAGAAAATGAAAAAACTTGAAGATTTGGAGCTTCATTGGTTAAGAGATTGAAAATCTGGTGTTTGAGCATCAAATCAAAAAGAAAAGAGCAAGAAATCCTGGTAAGAATCACCATCTAAACATCTCTATAGATCTGGGTTTGATTCTTGAGTTTTGGGTTTTTAGGGTTCTGAGAAAGATTTCAAAAAATATCACATTTTTACATATGAAATGGTGTAAAAAGCTTAGATCTAGCCTTAGAAATGATAAACTAAAGGTTTGGACATAAAAAGTATAGATTTTGGTTGAAAAATGAAGATTTTTGATGAAAAACGAGCTGAAAAATTTGTCCAGCGAAACTGTAGTTTCATCATGCGAAACTGCGTGAGTGCGTGAGAAACTGCATGCAAAACTACGTGTGAAACTAGTTGCGAAACTATAGTTTCGCTGGTAAACTCTAACAAAAGTTAGGCAGAGATCTCAAGCGAAACTGCTTGAGAAACTGCACGCGAAACTACGTGAGAAACTGCATGCGAAACTACGTGAGAAACTACGTGTGAAACTACGTGCGAAACTAGCTGTATTTCATAGAAAATGATAGATTCGTGTGGTAATTTCCATGCAGATTGTGCGACTTATTTGTTGACCTAAATTCCTCTTAGACTGATAGCAATCTACTCATCAGGTGAGTTCTAGATCCCCTATTTCATACATGCTTTAAACGTTTTGGGGTGATATGCATACTAAATGACCAGTTATTTTAAAACAAAGTTTTATACACTATCTTATATGGGAAATGGGGTTTTCTAATGAATTTATATCGTGCTTTTTTATTGTGATATGACCTTAGTAATGATGATATGTCTTGTATATATCCTGTTTTATTATGTATAGCCTAAAGATGAAAGTGAAACCTAAAGAAATGTTATTGGGCCCATAACATGTACCTTTGTAAAGTAAAGCCTTGCAAGCAAATGACAGAGGAGGGTTGCATTTGTTGTGCCCTTATGACAGTAAGGCCTGGATTGGCATGTCAGTAAAGTAAAGACCCGGACAGGCAGGTCAGTAAGGCCTGGATTGGCATGACAATAATGGCATGTATGGGTACGACAGTAAGGCCTGGATTGGCATGTCGGTAAAGTCCTGTGTTCATCATAGGCACCAATAGTGACTAGGAATTGACGGATAATGAAGAGACATAGATATCAAATAAATGAAAGTATTAATGATAAAGCAATAGTCTGGTATTGTAATGTTTTGGATATGTGATAACTACTTTCGAATGATAAGTTTTATATCTTACTAAAAAGTTATTTGATAAAGTAACCCAGAATTCTCTCAGCGAAGCTAACTTTTGTATGCATATTAGTTTGACAGGTGAGCTGTTGGACTTGAGTGAATATGGGCATGGATTCTAGAAGCTACTTGGCACTGAAGGCTGGCACTCCCTGATTAAGAAGATTACTAAGAAGACTTTTAAAGACTATTTGATGTTT